>JAKUCV010002861.1:12515-80207 GCA_028386065.3 Turnera subulata | reverse complement strand
TAAGATTTGTTTTGCTTGGGGACAAGCAAAAGTTTAGGTGTGAGGGTATTTGATGTGCACATATTTCACATAGTATTAAAGGCATGAAAACTTCTTTATTATTATTATTTTGAATAAAAATCATGCATTTACTTATCTTTCTTTGTTTTATTGTTGAATAAATTGCTTGAACTAACAATTATGTTTTCAGGTGTAAAATTGTCTCTCTTCGCTACCGAGAACGATCAATTTCGGCCAAAACTGGAAACCGGGCAGAAACTTGAGCACAGTTCACTCTTTGGCCGATTTCAGACGCCTCAGAAGTCCAATTAACATGAAACAAGTTGGAGATGAAAGTAGACATCCATATCTTTCCAGTGATATAAAGTTCATAATTTTTGGCCTTGTGGATTAGGAGCAGTAATTAATTCAATTCAGTCCAGGCGTGCAGGAATCCTGCACTGGCCACCGACCCTGCCTCGGTGTTTTCATCATAACTCCTACTACACAAGTCCAATTTTGGAGTTCTTTACATGAAAAGAACGATAAAGGAATTATCTACAACTTTGTAGAATATCTCAAAGTCTAATTCGGCTGTCTACAGGTTCCAAAAGTGCTTGCAAGTCTCGGGTCATATGTTGCCAATCATGTGACCCCTTCTAGAAGAGCATCATGGCAACCAAAGGACATGCTTTGTTGGATAATCAAATTGGACAACTTGGAAGGCATTCAAGAAGAAAAAAACAGCCTAGAAAGCAACATAATTTCCTGGAAAGAAAGCTCAACCATCAGCACATGCAAAAGAGAAGGAATATTCATGCTAGGGTGGAAAGGCAAGTGACAACCCATCCATTACAACCACCCCACCAGCAATGCCTCCACCATTAAGGCCCTTTCCAGCACGAATTTGGTAGCTAAAGGACCCTAAAGTATGTCATCTCCAAGCTATCCAACTAGTGAAGAAGCACTATAAAAGGGTGAGAGCTGAAGGGAAAGGAGCAACACATTCACACACCTTGAAACCAAAAAAATCTGCTCAAGTTGTTTTCCTTTCATTTTCTTTTGAGATTGTTGTGAGGAAACCATGTCTTTCCCATTTTCATTTGTTGTTTCAAGTTCATTCATGAACTAATTTTTCATTCTAGATCATAGGGATGTAGCCTACCCAAAATTTGCTATGGTTTGATGTACCATTTGTTGCAATTCATTCACAAAGTAATTTTGATTGATTGTTGTGAGCTTATTTCTTGCTTTAAGGAAGTGGCCAGCTTTATTGCAACTTTTAGGTAATAGGTGAAGTACCGAGAGGAGAAGTCTATTATCCGAAAATCATCAATCATCTCTAATCTAAATGCTGAAAGGGTTTAGGTTATCGTGGAATCAGTAGCAACAACGAACTTCATTGCTCCTAGAGGTAATCTAATTGACGAAAGTGATTAGGTGACTCTTTGAGACGAGACTAGACTAGCGAAAGCGGATAGTTTCATTATAGGTTGCTACCCATCAAAATTCATGTGTTTGGATGCAGCTTTCAATAGTACATTGATCCATAGCAAAGGAAGGGCGGTGAATTCCCGAATGATCTAGGCCTTTTATCATTGCTACTTTGATTATCATTTTCATTGTCATTTCTACTCTCTCTTCTCTTTGCATTCAATTCAATATTTGCTTTCTTATCAATCTTCAATTCCGATATTATTTCTCTTCATTTATTTTCTTAGCCATTAGATTGAATCATCTAATATCTTGCCTAGTCTCTGTGGATACGACCTTGAGTACCACGACGATTCTGTGCACTTGCAGGATTGACCACATCAATCAGTTCAGATGAAGTGATGTGTGGGAGCTGGTACCTAGACCACCTGAACACTCTGTCATGAACATCCAGATTATGTTTACAAACTTAAAAAGGCTTTATATGGACTAAAACAAGCTCTTAGGGCATGGTATGATAGACTAAGTTTTTATCTTGTTTCTAAAGGTTTTAGGAGAGGCAAAATTGATTCCACCTTATTCGTTAAAACATGCAAAGATGATGTGATCATTGTGCAAATATATGTTGATGATATACTATTTGGTGCTACTAATGATTTTCTTTGTAAGGACTTTGAGAAACTTATGCACAATGAGTTTGAGATGAGTATGGTGGGTGAACTCACATACTTCTTGGGATTTCAAGTCAAACAACTTGATGGAGGCATCTTCGTAAATCAAGCAAAATATATTCGCGAGTTGCTTAAAAGATTTGGTATGGAAGAAACCAAATCTAGTCCTACGCTTATGAGTACATCGACTAAACTTGACAAGGATGAGAATGGTAAGGATGTTGATATCAAGATGTATCGAGGCATGATAGGTAGTCTTCTGTATCTTACTGCTATCAGACCTGACAACATGTTTAGTGTGTGTCTATGTGCTCAATTTCAATCTTGTCCAAAAGAATCTCATCTTAGAGCCATAAAGCGTATTTTTAAATACTTGAAAGGTACACCATCTTTAGGATTATAGTATCCTAGAGTTGATGCTTTTACTCTCACAAGCTATTCAGATGCAGACTTTGCTCGATGTACCTTAGACAGGAAAAGCACAAGTGAAGCATGTCAATTGCTTGGACAATCCCTTGTGTCTTGGTCATGAAAGAAGCAAAATTCGGTTGCTACATCTACCACAGAAGCTGATTCCAGTGCAATCAATTTGATCAAAAATCCTGTGCAACACTCTCTGACAAAGCATATTGAAGTTTGACATCACTTTATTTGAGACCATGTGCTGAAGAAAGATGTGGCCATCATGTTTGTCAAGACTGAAAATCAACTTGCTGATATTTTCACAAAGCCACTCAAAGAGGAGCAATTTACAAAAATCAGACTTGAGCTTGGAATGTGCAATCTACCGTAAAAGTCTGTGAGTTAATCTGGTTTCTACAAAAACCATATCTATGTATATATGTTTCATACATCATATTAGGACATTGCATTCACTTCACTTGCACACTAGCACTACGCATTGAAGCAAATGAGGATACGTTCAAAAGGTTTTCGAATCATCAGAAGTACTGAAAGGAAGTTTGGGAAAATTCTGGTTTCATATAACACCATCTACAAGTTGAAGAGTTATGGTTTTTGGAAAAACCATATCTATTATTGACAATGGTTATTATCCAAAGATCTGAAGAAAAAGCATAAGAAAAGGCTGTTAAATTCTGAAAAAGGCAGTTACCTTTTTATGTTTCCCACACTGGTCAGAGAAAAACAAAGTGTAGTGGAGAAGTTAATGCAACTAAACCGCTCCCTATATTCCGTGAGAAACATTCTCTCTCCTACATTTTCTCTCTCACACACAAACCTGACATTATCTCTACCTCCAAATTCTCTCAAACTCAGAAACCCTGAACACTAAAAGTCTTTGTATCGCATGTATGAAAACAAACTTCGGAATGGGCACTCCTACTAAGAAGGTCGACTCTTCAAAATCACCTATGAAACCTCCGCCAATACAGAGGTCTAGAGCATCCACCAAAGCTCAATCGCAAACCTTTATGAATGCATCCGTGGAGAAGAAGAAGAAGCAAGGGAGTACAGATTCATCATCATCTGCCACAAAAGGGGATGAGATTCAGAAAGCAAGCACAATGAAAGCGAATGCTCCGGGAAGTACTTCTAAATCTTCATCTTCTGTTTCAAATGCTACTAAGATAGCAGCAGAGCAAATCTGTGATTCAAAACATGCTAGATATAGGTTGTACTATGAAGCAGAAGAATGGGCTGTTAGAAATCTACGGGGAGCGTGTAAAATGCTCTCTGAGATACCAAACTCTGAAAAAATCAATTCAGTTTCATCTTGTATCATGAAGAGGTTTAGAGAAGTTAGTGAAAGTGCTGCTCATGAATACTTCCTTGACGTTTTAAGACTAGTAGGGGAAGTAGATCCATCATGTCATGTTATGGATGCCGTTTTGGCAGAAAGTGGGAAGAAGTTGGCTATCCAGCAGAAACTGTTTGAAGAGAAAATGCAATGACTCTGGGCTTTAGCAGAAGAACAGCATAAGTCCTCTCAGAGAGAACCTGTTATCAAGCTAGAACTGACTGCTCTGTAGAGATGGGCTCACAAAGTTAAATTTGATCCAGAAGTTTCAAAAAAAATTGAAGCAGAAACTTCGTCTGACAGATTCTTCAAAGACAAATGGATCAACATTTTGTATGATGCAGAAGCTGAGATGTTTGCTCAAATATCCAATTTCACCAGGATTCTGCCAAGAAAGCCCACTATGAGAGAGATCGATTCTATTGTGCATGTAATCTATCGAAAATCTGGAAAGTTTGACTCTAATGAAGCCAAGAGGTTTCTTAGAGCATTGGCTCATAAACTAAAGATGGATGAAGCAAGTATGGTTGCTGGCACAGTCAAATTTCAGGAAAGGATAGAGAATGCCAAGAACAAAACTGTCAAGATGGGTGAAGATCTGGTTGTTCAAAAACCCGATGAAGTGGAAAAGGAAGCTGCATTTACTAGTGGTATGATTGCATCTGATAATGTGAAAGAGTTGATGAAGCACTCTAAAGAGTCCCAAGCTACTCACAGGACTGGTGTATTCTCGGCCCTTATGAAGAGAAAAAGAGCTGAGGACAATGACTTTGAGGAAAATGCATGCTTGAAATCTGCAGAAGGGGATCTGGTAGGTGAAAAACTATATCTTCAAGAAAATTCTGCAACAGGTGCTAAAGAAAAAGACCTTGTAGAGAAGGAAGAAGAAGAGAATTCTGAACCATCAAGCAAGAAAGCAAAAGCTAGCGGACAAGCTAAAGAGGATGGGCAGTTGATGAAGAAGGAAGACGGGTCGATGAATTTCGAGACTATCACTTCAACGTACACTGCCACCTTGGAGGATTTTGAAGATCTTGGAGTGACTCCTATTCTGAAGCATTACAAGCTTGACTTTCTGGCATCTTTGAAGGAAACAACGGAAGAGGAACTTGTTATTGAGTTCTATAAGAATCTGAAGATAATGAGAATTGGTGATGAAGTTCAATACATAGAGAGCAACATTTGGGACAAGAAGATCAAAATCACTACAGATCTTATTCAAGAGATACTGAAGCTGAAGAAGGGCTCAATTAAGCACTATAATACGAGCTCTGATGTGCGAGTAATCATTGAAGGAACTCCATCCTGTAATCAACAAGTCCAAGCTATTAATGGATTGTCTAAAAAAGGCACTTATCAGCAATCAACACCTTTGGCTCGGGCCTTGCTGTACATGATCACCAGGGTCATTTAGCCACGACAATGGGACTTGGAAGACAACATTAATTCTGATTTGTGGTTAATTGCTTGCTTAATAGACAAAAGTCCTATTTACTGGGCATACCAAATACTGCATCACATTGCCCTGTGTCAACCACAAAGTCACGGCCTACTGATCACGTTGATTGCAAGGAAGTTTGGTGTAAAATCTTCAAAATCACCCAAACTTATGCCTCTTCTACCCATTAATCGGTGGACTTTGTCCAAAATGTGCATCAAGCTAAATGACAAGGGACAATATGAGATAATCAGGGTTGGTGTTAGTGCTCTGTAGACTCAGCTTGATAACCTCACTACTCCTGTAGGTCTCCTGGAAACTGATCTTGCTGAAATTCTAGTTGAGATAGGGAATTTTAAGGTGGACATCATGGAGCAGAGTGAGAACATTCTTTCCCTAATCCCTTCACAAGTATTCTCTAATGATGACTGAAGCCTTTTCAGATCTGATGCTCCTTCGAATTCATGCATTGCGTGTTAGTTCCTCTAATTAGTCCTACTTACTGATTCTATTTCTATACTTGTTTTTATCTTGGTTATTTCTGAATATTTCTCTATCTTTTGGGATATTTTGGTTGAATGTTTCGATATTGCTCTTTGAATGATTTTTTATGCATGCTCTTTGCTCTGTTCCTATGCTATATCTTCCCTTTCTGTTGATGCCAAAAGGGGAAGAAAATTGTGTTGTGTTGATTCTGTTTGCAGGAACATTTGTTGTGTGACTTATGCAGGAACATTGAAAATTTGTCGAAATTGGGAAATGTGCATGTATTGCACATAATACATGTGTTTGATTTTGCAGGCACTGATTCAAAGCATTAGTTGATGCTACTATTGTGATATGGTTGTTGTTAAAACCATAAATGTTTTGTGATGGATGTGTGGAGCTGGAAATCTGGTTTTATCAAAAACCACACTTATGTCCACTGGAAATCTAGTTTTATCAAAAAACACACTTATGCTTATGACTTCATTTCTGCCAAAAACCAAATGTTATAATGAATGTTGCGCGACTTCGTTACTATTACTATGCATACAACTAATCTTTTGTGCAGAAAGACAAAAATGAAGGGGGAGATTTATTATTAGCTGTCGAATGCCAATATATGTATTTATAGGGAATGGTTTACAAATTTTTCAAAACTTAACCTTGTTGAATTACAAAATTATTTTCAAAAGGGGGACCAACAAAACAGGGGGAGCATTGAAAATCATGCGAATATCGTTTGAAACCCTTGTTACATGAAAAATCAACACAAATTTGTCATCATCAAAAAAGGGGAGATTGCTGAGCAAAAATTTAGGATTAATCATCCTCTGATTCTAAACTGTGATTAACCAAGATGATTAACATAGTACATGTATATAGAGAGCTTTGCTTGTGTTGATTTTTACTTGCAGAAAAATTATGGTTTCTGCCGATACCATATCTTGGACACACGACATATGGTTTCTATCGATACCATATCTTGAGCACATGACATATGGTTTTTGCCGATACCATATCTGAAGCTGTCAACATCAACTTTGTGCAAGTTGCGTGTGGTCCTGCATGCATTTAAATCCCTCTTCTAGCCGCTTGAACTGGAGCACAAGTAAGAGGGAAGACTTTGTGGAAGTGCAGAAGATGTTGCCACCTAACTCCTGCTCAACTCCAGAAGGTGGTCCAAACTTTTCCGATTTGGCAATACGTAGCAACCAAGGAGTTGACATGGATAACGGACCAAACTGAAGCTTTAATGAACTAAAGTCAACTGAAGTACAAGGAGCCGTTGCAGGAGCTTATCCCCCACACTCAGATTCTACAAAGAGGGACGTTTGGACCTCTAGAAGATTATCCCAGCTAGTGCGCATATTCTGAGTGTATACTTGAGCTTAAAAAGATTTGATATTTGATCTGGTTTTCTGCTTACAGTGCGTAACGGTTTCAAGGGTCAATTTGTAAGCAACGCTTGGTTTAGTTTTGCTGGGTACTCAAGTCTAGAATTTGATTTGAGGATAGGTTCAAGCTTAGCCTGTAAAAAGCTTGTGTAGGTTAGAGCTTAGCTTGTGAAAAGCTTATAAGGGTTCGAGCTTAGCCTAGAAAAGCTTGTGTTTGTAAAGGTTAAGGTTGATCCCGCAAATACCTAAGTTTAGTGAGTGTTTTTTAAAATCCTAAGGGAATGAACCTTTAGGTAGTAGAGTACCTAGTGAGGGGAAACCACTCTAAATCACTGTGTTCACTCTCTTCTACTATTTCTTTATTTGCTTTCTTGCTCTACACACTCGCTAAGTGTTTGAAATATTTGGTATTACAAAAACCAAATCTTTCTGCAAAGATTTGGAAATCGCAAAAACCAAGTCTCACTGTCCGGAAAAAGTTTTTAAGCCTAATTCACCTCCCTCTTAGGCACTATTGAGCCTACACCACACTCACATTTCAAGAGGGAGACAATATTCCTCACATACACACTCATAAGCTTTGTTGCATGGAGAAACTCTATCTCTCCAAGCTTAGAAATTTTTTCTTAGGCAGAAACTCTGGAGAATTTTTGTAGGGAGCATCAACAATAGAACAACAAGGAGGAATCAAGAAGAGGATCAACCATTGAGCTAAGAAGCGGCAAGAAGGTGAGTGGAGAACACAACCCAACACAAGGAGCTAGAGGAGGGCTACAAGAGGTAACACTAAATCCTATTTGATTGATTTTTGCTGGCTATATGAGGATGCTTTTGATGATATAAGTGGCAACTTAATGCCATGTTTAGAACTACGTGGCTTTGACCCCGGTCACTCGGGTGGGTAGGTAGTCTCGATTTTAGAACGGGATGCAAGCCAAATCTTCTTCTCCTCCCCCTTTCTTTTGTTTTCCAAGTTTGCACACCAGCACAAGGCACACTTATACTCTTCAATTGCACAAGATTTCGACCCAACACGGATGGGTGTTTAACAACCTTCCCATCCGTGACGAACCCCCGATCCCATGTCTTTGGTTCACTATGATCATGTTTGATGCGTTATTTTTACACATGACTTTTCAAATATATAATTCTTGATCAATTCACAACACGACACACAAATAATTCACAAGTAAACGCAACGATTGTTAACTACAAGCGTACAGTGTACTATGTAGTGTAGTAGTCTAATCAAGGTCGATCCATGGAACAAGGGAAATAAGTACTATCTAAATCACAACTTATGATTATCAGAAAAATCAGTAAAAGATGGCGTAGGGTGATGTCAAAATCAAATAATAAAAGAAATAAAACTGCAGACTTAATCTAAAGCAAAGTTCTATCAATATCTAAAACAATCTAGGAAATCGGGGTTCACACAATTACTTTCTAGGTTTATTATTCATGGATGACGATTTCTATTGCTGATGTGTGATTGTGGGTAATTGTTTCTAATGTCTTAATCCTCAGCTCTCGCATTTTTAATCAAATATTCAGCAAAGACTACTACCTAGCTCTCGCATAGCCTAGCATCCATACTAAATTCATTAAGCACAAAACAATCGATCAAGCCCTAAGAAACTATCAGCTCTCGCATATTTTAGCATCAACCAATCTATGTTCTTCTAGGTTTCATCATATAAATCACGTAGCTCTCGCATGTTGCAATCAATAAGAATCAATCCAAAGTAGATATGTAATTCGGCACACATAGATTGAACAGTCAACACAATCAATTGAGTAAACATCAACCCACAGATAATAAAACCATAGAAGTAATTAGCTACATCCCTAATCCTAGACTAGAGAATTAGTTCCTCATAATTAATTAGCGATCAATCAATATCTCACAAGAATTCATCATGTAAACAATTTAGCAGAAAAAAAAACGAATAAAGAGAGAGAGAGGGATCGATTGGCCGATTGGTGTTGGTAGGTGTGGCGTCGACTTCTTGCTCCTCTTGTCTCGATTTCTGCTGCAATTGGAATGGTGATTATGTGACTCTAAACCTTCAAAAATTTCTGGAAAATGTTGAATTGTTGTGGGAATAACCTTTGAAATAGGATGAGGAATTCGGCACCACCTAGAGGATCCAAAAGAGTAGAAACCCTAACCCTACTAGTGTGAGTAACCCAATAACTAACCAATTCAACAGAGCCTCGCCCTCAGACTTCTTCCTCCAAAATATGTCGACCTAGGGGGTCCTTTTATACTGACTTTAGCTGCTGGAAGTCGGTGGGGCTCTCCTTCTTTGAATGGAAATTGAGTTCTTGACTTGAACTCCAAGTTGGTCTCTTGCCTGTTTTCTGACCCGAAACTTGCACGCCACTTTGCCTCTAGAAGACGTCGGGCTCAATTTGGGTTAATTATCCTCTAATTCTAAACTATGATTAACCATGATGATTATCTGGTTTTGATGATTAACAAATTACATGTGCATTGCTAGCTTTGCTGGTGTTGATTTTCACTTGCAGGAAATTTATGGTTTCTGCCGATACCATATCTTGGACACACGACATATGGTTTTTATCGATACCATATCTTGGATGCACGATATATGGTTTTTACCGATACCATATCTAAAGCTGTCAACATCAACTTTTTGTGCAAGTTGCCTGTGGTCCTGCAAGCATTTAAATCCCACTTCCAGTCGTTTGAATTGGAGAACAAGTAAGAGGGAAGACTTTATGGAGGTGCAGAAGATGTTCCCACCTAACTCCTACTCAACTCCAGAAGGGAGTCCAAACTTTCCAGATTTGGCAAATTCGTAACGACCAATGAGTTGAGTTGCATAACGGCACCAAATTGAAGCATTAATGAACTTAAGTCAACTGGAGTACAAGGAGCCGTTGCAGGAGCGTATCCCCCACACTCAGATCCTATAAAGAAGGACGTTTACACCTCTGGAAGATTATCCCTTACCGTGCGAATCTGTTTCAAGGGGCAATTTGTAAGCGAGGCTTCGTTTAGTTTTGCTGGGTACCCGAGTCTAGGATTAGATTTGAGGGTAGGTTCTAGCTTAGCCTATGAAAAGGTTGTAAGGGTTCGAGCTTAGCCTAGAAAAGCTTGTGTTTGTAACGGTTAATGTTGATCCCGCAAAAACATAAGTATAGTGAGTATTTTCAAAATCCTAAAGGAAGGAACCATTAGGTAGTGGAGTACCTGGTGAGGAGGAACTACTCTAAATCACTGTGTTCACTCTCTTCTACTCTTTCTTTACTCGCATTCTTGCTTCATATACTCACTAAGTATTAAATAGATTTGGTATCTCAAAAACCAAATCTGCCCGCAGAGATTTGGTATCGCAGAAACCAAATGTCTCTGTTCGAAAAAGTTTTTAAGGCCTAATTCATCCCCCCTCTTTGGCACTTTTGGGGCTATATTTCTACCTAAGAATAGATTTCTAGACTTGGAGAGGTAGAGTTTCCCCAATATGAGTGGGGGGCCCTATTTATAGTGTTCTGGGGAAGCCTAGGGCCGTGGGCCTGCTTAATGGTGAAGATTACGCCCGAAAATCTGGACCAAAACCGGGTAGGATCGAATTAGAAACAAAAATCGGAAAAATCGGAGATTCTGGGCATTGATGACCGCTATGGTCGGCAGTCCTCTGCTGGATGACCGCCAAGGCCGGCGGTCATGTGTGGATGTCTGCCAGCACCTGGCGGTCGTCACGAGAGAACCGCTGGTCGCCCCGCATATCACCCGTTCTTTCCTTTTTCGAACCCCAATTCCCCTAATTCAGCTATGATTTGATCCTACCGCGTAATCAACCCCCAATCAGCCAGAATCACTCTATTACTTGATTATTACTCCTCTAAATCAATCCATAACTGATTGATTACACATTAACACCCATTTTGAGCAAAATCATACGAAAAACACATTTACTAATTAAAGAGTGATTTGATTATGATTTTCCATGAAAATCTAAATCAAAATTAGTCTGCAAGTAAAGTGTTTATGGGCTAATTAAACTTTGGAGATTCTATTAACTTGGGCCTTTAAACCTATCCTTAACCCAAAAATAAATCATCTCAATATAATTGGGTTAAACATAAATAAAAAGGCCCAAGCAATAAAACATACTTTAGTTTAGTAAACCTTAGTAAGATTAAATCATCTCATTAATCCTAGAGTTCAAATACATATATGTTTAAGTTACTAAAATATATTAATTCTACTAAATTAATTCTTACTGTGTCTTAACTTAAGGTCAAATCATCTCATTAATCCTAAGTTCAAACATGTTCGAAATCCAATTTTAGTAGAGAATTTGTGGGTCAAATTTGGGTGTTCACAGATGCCCCTCGTTGATGAGTCCTTAGAGACTATGGACGAAACAACGTAAGAAAGGAACAACCAAATTTGAATGATAGATGTGTGGTGTGTGCCAAGTTTTGGGGCATCCCATGGTCCTACTTCGAGAATCATCTCATAGCAAAGGTTTTAGGGACCGGCCCTCGGTTTGTGGGAATCATCTCATCTATCAGGTTGTTGACAAAGAATCATGTCATCTTCATCAACCAAGTTTCAATTTAGGAATCATCTCATCCCAAGTTATTGTTCTCCGGAATCATCTCATCCGAAGGTGATAGAATCATCTGATCTATCGGGTTGTTGACAAAGAATCATCTCATCTTCGTCAACTAAGTTTCAAATTGCGAATCATCTCATCCCAAGTTTATGGTTTTCAGGATTCATCTCATCCCAAGGCGATAGAATCATCTCATCTATCGGGTTGTTGGCAAAGAATCTCATCTTTGTCAACTGGATACTCAACATTTTGGTTTGGGAATCATCTCATCCCTGACTCTCAACTTTGCGGGTACTGGGTACATGGCTTTTGATTTTGCGGGTACTGGGTTCACAACTTTTGTTTTGCGGGTACTGGTTACACGGCTTTTGGTTTTGCGTGTACGGGGTACATGGCTTTTGTTTTGCGGGTGCTGGGCACACAGCTTTTGTCTTGCGGGTACTAGGTACACTGCTTTTGATTTTGCGAGTACTGGGTACATGGCTTTTGATTTTGCAGGTACTGGGTACACGACTTTTGTTTTTACGGGTACTGGGTACACGACTTTTGTCTGTATGTCTGAAGGTCAGCTTATCTCAAGGTTTACAAGGGCTGGACTCTTGGCTTTGGGTTGCGAACGGGTCCTCAACTTTTGGTTTGTTTGCTCTTCTCATAAATTTCAAGGGCTAGGCTCTTGGCTTTTGTGTTTGTGTGGGCTGGATGGTTTGCAAGAACCGGGTCCTTCTTATTGGTTTTCTCTCATATTTGGGTTCCCTCATGGTTGAGTTTTTTGGTTCAAGGTTGGTTCCTATATATCTGTACCTCAGAGTTTGCAAGAACTGGGTCCTTGGCTTTTTATTGTTGGTTCCTCTCTCAGTTCACTCGTGTCTGGGTCCCTCATGGTTGAGTTTTCTTGTTTTGATCATCTCAAGGTTGCAAGAACTGGGTCCTTGGCTTTGGGCGGTTCGTGTCTAGGTTTGTCTCAACTTGCGATTGCGGGGACCGGGCCCCGAACTTTGGATTGGGGTTATCTCATCTCTCATTTTTTGCAAAGACTGGGTGTTCGGCTTTTTGACTGGATGCTCTCATCTCTCAAGGTTGCAAAGACTGGGTCTTTTGCTTTCGCTTGGACTCCTTCATCTCTCTTCTAACTAGGTTCTCTCATCTTACAAGGTGCGAAGGCTAGGTCTTTGATTTTTGACAGGATTTCCTCAACTCTTCGGGTTGCAAAGACTAGATTCTCACATCTCTCAGGTTCTGGGTTATGTATGCTTGCATTTCTGAGTCCCCTTGGTATTTTCGGTTCCCTTATCGCCTCATAGGTTCTCTCATGGTCGAATTGTCAGGATTCCATGGCCCTATGCCCGTTAATTGGGTATGAAGAATATGGTGTGTGTTGTGCCCCTTGAGACATACAAATCATAAGCGTGGTAATTGCCCCCTAGTATCCCATCATGGCTTTAGATGTGAGGTTTAGTGTGCCTCTAGTTCATAAACATCCTGAGTGTCCCAGCCCACAATCAAATAGGTGATGTACTTTCCATAGTCAAATAAAGGAATAAAGCCTTTTTTCATCCTTGTATTAGACCTCAAAGTTGAAAATCATTCCTGTATTGAATTTTGGTTTGTTTTCATCCCTGTATTTGTGGATTTTGGCTTATTTTCATCCTTGTGTTCACCTTTTTGGCCTATTTGGAAGGATGAATATAAGCCAAAATCCTCGAACAGAGGGATGCAAATAGGCCAAAACTAATACAGGGATGATTTTCAACTTTGTAGTCTAACACAGGGATAAAAAAGACTTTAATCCGTCAAATAAATGGGCATGTCGTGCCCCTGGGAGTCAATCGATCAGAGTGGGTAGCATGCCCTGATGAGTATCATCTCCAACCACGGGGTAGCATGCCCCGAAAATTGGCTCAAACCTCACGGGGTAGCATGCCCCAAGAAAATCTCAAATCCACGTGGGGTAGCATGCCCCGAAAATTTAACTCCAAAGATGGGTTAGCATGCCCCTTGCAACCTCATTAACCCGGATTACGGGCCCCGCTATGCCCCTAATGTCATGATGTAGGTTTAATCTCAAGGTAGATGTGTGCCAATTGTGTGATGTCAGCTTGACGAGACAGAGAAATAAGGCATGACATGCCCCTTCTCCACAATTCCCATTTTCTACAAGATTTGTTCATGCCATGCCCCTTCAGCTAGCAAGTCTAGGAAATGTAAGTCCACATCAAGTGATGAATTCATGAATTCATGAAAATCTATCTAATCAAGACAAGGGGGATGGATGAGTGGATATCCCTTCGAAAAATGGACGAAGGCGATGCTCCTAGATGCCTCTACAACCTCATATGTTGATGATGACACAGCCAATGGAGTGGTCTATCTTTGATGAGTAGTCTTCGCAATGTAGAAGGATGTGGTCTGGTGTATGGACTCGTCATTGCTGGCTACTATCCTTACTTTGAATTTTTTTTCTCTTTGTCCAACCTTTTGCCTAGGCCGCCCTTTCGGGTTTTCAACCTATCAGGCATGTCCTAACTTTTGCCAAGGTCGCCCTTTCGGGTTTTCAACCTAGCGGACTATTCCTTTTTCTTTTTTTTTCTCTTTTTTTTTTTGTTTTTGGGGATAGCAACCATTAAACTTGTGCAGGGCAAAGACCACTCGGGTTAGGCATACTCGGATAGCCAATGGAGAGGTAGACTATCGATTTCAATGTGGGGTTAGTGGGGAATCCCAAAATCATTTGGTCAGAGTGTGCTTGAAAGACCATTAGAGAAGCATTACAATTGATGACCGAATTTACATTGAATCTTCTTGAGAGAGGCGAACTTGATTTGATAATTATAACTTAATGAAACACAAGTTAAAAAGAGAAACCTCATGCTTACGAAGTAGGCTCGAATACAATCAACAATGTGACATGCCTTTCTAGCACTAACCACAATCTTTCCATTAATCAATCTGGGAACCGAATAGACCGGGCCCGTTGCCGGATTACCTACGTATCTGTAGATGTAGTGTTAGGTCTGAGGGGTTTTTCAGGGTTGTTATTTGGTGGAAGGCTGAGGATAGTGAGTATTTGGTAGAATGGTATTTAGTGGAAGGCTAAAGGTTTCTAGTAGAGTGGTGTTTAGTGGAATGCTAAAGGTAGCAGGAGAATACTTGTCTTCTTCACTATGGCTTCTTCCCTCCAATTTCATGGACTAGATGATGAATTAATAATCAAGCACTAAGGGTCGCCTTCATTTCCTTGCTTTCTTCCTTTTCGTTTTGTTTTGGGAGGGGGCACATTTACTATCATTTGGATCACTTTTGTGGATTGTGGTTTGGAAGTTGCCACCTCTTCTCTTTCCTTTCTTCTTTTCCTTCTTTCATTTTCAAGGAGGGTGACATCTTCTTTCAGCAGGTGCTTTTAGATGGAATATTTTTTTTGGAAGCTGGATTCACTTTTGAGAGCAACATCTCTTGACAAGTGTTCAAATGGATATTATGGGGCTAACATGGAGGCTGGGCTAGATAGGTGTCAACATGGGTACCTTTTTGAAAGCTAGTGTGGGTAAGTATTTAGAAATTAGCTGGGGTTGGTCGAATATATGTTAGGTTAGGTAGGATTACATTCACAGAATCAGGTCCACATAGCTCGCAGTGGGGTTCCTTAGATTGATCCAGTGGAATATCATTAAGTCATGCATATTTTGCCACGTACACACAAAAGATAAGGAAATTAAAATTTTATTCCTTATGTGAAAAATAAAAAACAAACAGTGACCTTGTTGATTGTTGGACTTTAGAATTTAACTACCGCCCCTTTTGACTTGACTCAGCTTGTAGACTCTAAAGAGCAACTACACTGCCTCTCCCAATTCCCGGTTATCATCCCCGTTACCTCGTCCCACTACTTCCACACCTTTCTCCCACTTGTGGAATCCTGTTCCTGATCGAGTAGCATATCTGGTCTAAGGTCACTAGTCAATTGCACTTCTCGTCCACCCTTCAATATCATTGAGTGGTCCTTTGGGATACATCACCTCTACCGCCTCATCATATTGCCTCCTTGGTATCAACACCTCATCATTGCCTCAATCGTTCCCTTCATCGTCATATCTCACTGTCATCTCATCTTCTTCCTGCGTTCCTCTTCATTCTTTCTCCTCAAGGACTGGATTTACATTTCATCCCATGAGATGGCCCTCTTGAATTGTCTTAGATTGCATGCTCAACTCCCATTTGCTTGGCTTAGCTTTGCATCCTGGTTTCTTAGTTCAGCTTTTGGTTCCCCATTGTATGGTTTTTCCCTCCGCTCCTCATCTTGGCTCACTAACTTGGTTCACAGGTAAAAACCGACGCTTGTATTTGCGTTATTGAGGAAGGCCCAATCAGGTTACCTCATCTCCCCTCTCTTACTATAATTACTGGGGCTTACATCTCCTCTCACTAGAAGGCCCAAAGTCACCGTGGCGCCTGACTTGGTGCCCCATCATCGCTTCTGCCTACTTCCCACTTTTTCCTTGAGATACATTTATGATTTCTAATGTCTCCATTGTCCCCTTACCTGTCTTCCACTCACGGGATCATCGTCTTTGGCACATACCCTTAACTCCAGTGTCTTCACCATCTCCTAATCAAGGCACTACTCACCCATGGTGTCCTAAGGGTTTAGCTCTTTAATGATAAAGTTCATAGTCATCGAGAATCCTAGACTTAGGCTTTATCTTATTGTCAAAAACACTAGGTGGGGAGTCATGGTGGAATACACTCGCAAGACATTTTTCCTATTTTTTTTAAAAAATATTTCTTCCTTTTTCTTTCTTTAAAGACTCAGGTCAAAAAGATGAGGATTTGAAAAAGTGAGACACCCAAGCTCGAATTTGTGTTTTATATTTTGAAAAACATGTGGTGCAATGCCCAATGTATGCAAATGCAAATTCCCTAAGATAAGGTAGACCGATGGAGTATATATGGAAACAACACCAAACATTTATCACCAGCTTAAACATATATACTTACTACCAGGGTTCTTTTACTAGGCTCATCAATTCACACTACGCAATATTGCCCCTACGCAGAGTTGGCACGATGGTCCCGCTAACCGGTTAGCGGGCAGGGCCCAGCAAAAAATTTTTTTACTACACACTTTCCTGTATAATTTTTTTTTGGTTTTTTGGTTTGTCGAAAGAAAAACACTCTATTTACACGTACTCAAATTCACAAAAATAATCATACAAAATGCTTGTAGCACTTATTGATTTAATATGCATGAGATGCTCAGGGTATGCAACTGGTTGGGGGCTAGAGATTGCCGCTAGGGAATACTTTGACCTACTCACATGTGATAATGGATATCACGTGAGGTCCATGGCCCATTAATCCCCGCCATTGCTAAGCATCGAGAAACGGGTTCACTCAAGCCACCATCGCTTAAGTAATGCATGTAGCGGACTTGGATTCCCTCGCCCTCTTACAGCAGTGGCTTCACATCAATCATCATGAATGCAAGGCACTTATGATGACACATAAAAAAGGCACACCAAACTCAACGATTGCACAAGGTTTCTTGAACCCACTACTTCCCCAGCAGAGTCGCCAACTGTGAGAACCCAACACAAAATTAATTGAGCCTTCTCATCTATTCCTTTTCACCTTATTCCTCTGGTCAATCCCATGTCAATGGAGTCGGCACCCAAATTTTATTAAGGATAAAATTTGGGAAAAACCTTTGTATGACTCCTTTAGGCAACATGATCACAGCAAATCAAAGACATGGGATCAGGGGTTCGTCACGGATGGGAAGGTGTTAGGCACCCATCCATGTTGGGTCGGGACCTTGTCCAATTGAAGAGTACAGGTGTGCCTTGTGCAAATGTGCGAATGTGGAAAATAAAAGAAAGGGGGAGGATTAGAAGAATGGGCTTGCATCCCGCTGTAAAATCGAGACTACCTACGTACCCGAGTGACCAGGGTCAAAGCTATATAGTTCTAAACATGGCATTAAGTCACCACTTACATCATCAAAAGCATACTCATATAGTCAGCAAAAATTAACCAAAAAAAAGGGTTTAATGTTACCTCTTGTAGCCCTCCTCTAGCTCCTTGTATTGGGTTGTGTTCTCCACCCACCTTCTTGCCACTTCTTAGCTCAAAGGTTGATCCCCTTTCTTGATTTCTCCTTCCTGGACTATTGTTGATGCTCCCCACGAAAATTCCCCAGAGTTTCTTCATAGGAATAAATTTCTAAACTTGGAGAGGTAGAGTTTCCCCACGCAACAAAGCTTATGAGCGTGTATGTGAAGAATATTGTGTGTCCTGTGAAATGTGAGTGAGGGGCCCTATTTGTAGTGTTCTAGGAAGCCTAGGGGTGTGGACCTGCATAATGGTGAAGATTACGCACGAAAATCTGCACCAAAACCGCGTAGGATCGAATTAGAAATAAAATTGGAAAAATCTGAGATTTTGGGCACTGATGACCGCCATGGCCGGCGGTCCTCCGCTGGATGACCACCAGGGCCGGCGGTCATGTGTGGATGTCCGCCAGCACCTGGCGGTCATCACGAGAGGACCGCCATTCGCCCAACGTATCACCCATTCTATCCTTTTTCGAACCCCAATTCCCCTAATTCAGCTCTGAATTGATCCTACCGCGACATCAACCCCCGAATCAACCCAGAATCACTCCATTAATTGATTATTACTCCTCTAAATCATTCCATAACTGATTGATTACACATTAAAACCCATTTTGAGCAAAATCATACCAAAAGCACATTTACCAATTAAAGGGTGGTTTGATTCTGATTTTTCACGAAAAGCAGAAGCAAAATTAGTCTACAAGCAAAGTGTTTATGGGCTAAATAAACTATGGAGAATCCATTAACTTAGGCCCTTAAAGCTATCCTTAACCCAAAAATAAATCATCTCAATATAAATGGGTTAAACATAAATATAAAGGCCAAGCAATAAAACATACTTTTGTTTAATAAACCTTAGTATATATTTTATCCTAAGATTGAATCATCTCATTAATCCTAGAGTTCAAATACATATAGCTTTAAATTACTAAAATACATTAATTCTACTAAATTAAATTCTTACTGTATCTTAACTTAAGATCAATTCTTCTCATTAATCCAAAGTTCAAACATGTTCGAAATCAAATTTTAGTAGAGAATTTGTGGGTCAAATTTGCGTGTTCACAAAGTGGCGACATAATGCCATGTCTAGAACTACGTGGCTTTGACTCCGGTTACTCGGGTACGTAGGTAGTCTCGATTTCACAATGGGATGAAAGCCAAATCTTCTTCTCCTCCCCTTTTTTTTTGTTTTCCACGTTTGCACACCTGCACAAGGCACAGTTATACTCTTCAATTGCACAAGATTTCGACCCAACACGGATGGGTGCTTAACACCTTCCCATCCGTGGCGAACCCTTGATCCCATGTCTTTGGTTCGCTATGATCATGTTGCCTAAAGGTGTCTCACAAAAATTTTTCCCAAATTTTGCCCTTAATAAAATTCGGGTGGCGACTCCATTGACATGGGATTGACCCAAGGAAGAAGGTGAAAAGGAATAGGTGAGAAGGCTCAATTAATTTTGGGTCGGGTTCTCAAAGTTGGCGACTCCGCTGGGGAAGTATTGTGTTCAAGAAACCTTCTACAATCGTTGAGTTTTGTGTGCCTTTTTACTTGACATCATAAGTGCCTTGCATTTATGATGATTGATGTGAAGCTTCTACCATAAGAGGGCGAGGGAATCCAAGTCCACCACATGCTTTCTTTAAGCGATGGTGCTTGAGTGAACCCGTTTCTCGATGTTTAGCAATGATGGGGATTAATGGGCCTTGGACCTCACGCGATATCCATTATCACATGTGAGTAGGTCAATCTATTCCATAGCAGCAATCTTTTGGCCCCCAAACAGCTGCAGACCCTGAGCATCTCATGCATTATGAATCAATAAGTGGTACGTGCATTTGGGTGTTTATTGTTATAAATTCAAGTAATTGTAAATAGAGTGCCCTTTTCATTTCCCATACCTAAAAAGAGAGAGAATGTGTCAAAAGGATCCCTTGGGAACCCAGAGTTTTTACACCAATCTTTTCCCTAATGCCAGAGCAAGATAAGTGAGGACAACATTGCTAAGACAAATGTGGTTGAGGAATCCATGGAACTGTTGAAAGATCCGAGGGTCATGGATGCGCTTCTGGCTTGGCAGAAAGGGAAGATGGTGTCTCCTAGGAGTGATGGGGGACAAGGTTCAAAACAAGGCATTGAGTTGTGGTGGTCATTCAGGACGAGGACTCAGTGACGCAAGAATCCAAGGGAGATGCGGAGAGACTTAAAAGAGTGCAAGAGTTATCGAAGACCATGAAGAGGAAGGAAGATGACTTTAACTTGGACCGCTTCTCCCTGTTCCCTGGAGCCCGGTTGAAATGTCTGAGGATAACCAATAGAACAGGGGCACACTAAAACCCATCTCTAAAACCATGGCAAAATACTAGGGGCATCACACCCCACTTTTGGTTTGTATGTCTCAAAGGGCACGACACATCCCTCTTTTCTTCAAGCTCAGTCAAACGATGTAGGGGCATGAGATCCAGAAAAGCATGAGGCAGTGTCCTTTTCAAACCAGTAAAACTGTGAGGGAACCAGAAAAACTATGACAACCCAGAAACACAAACATACCCGAACCAGAACCGGAGAGTATATATGAGATGACCAGGCCATGAGACGGTGCCCATTACCCTCCGCGGAGAGATAACCCAGTCAAAAACCAAAGACCCAGTCTTTGCAACAACGAGAGACGAGAAGAATCCAGTCAAAAGATGAGAGAACCCTGCCGAAAGCCGAAGACCCGGTCTTTACAAAAATTGAGTGGCGAGATGACCCAATCTAAAGCCGGGGAGCGGGTCCTCGCAACCCCAAGTTAAGACAAACCCAAAGACCCGGACAAGAGTGAACTGAGAGAGGGACCGACACTAAAAAACCAAGGACACGGTTCTTGCAAACTTCGAGGTACAGATATGAGGGAACCAACCTTGAACCAAAAAACTCAACTATAAGGGAACCCAGACATGAGAGAAATCAGTTGAGAGTAGATCCAGACTTGAGGGAAACCGGAGAGGAGCGAACACAGTTGACCCAGCCATGAGGGAATCCTAACGTGAGAGAAACCAGTCAAAAGCCAAGGACCCAATTCTTGCATACCCTGGGCCAGGGACCCCGTCCTTGCAAACCTTAAGATGAACAAACCTGGAAGAACATAAATATGGAATAAACACAAAGCTAAAGACCCAGTTCCTGCAAATCGCTCAAACACAGCATTAAACCCAGACTTCACCAAAACCGAAAGCCAAGAGCCCAGCCTTTGCAAACCTTGAGATGAGCCGACCTTGAGACATACAAACAAAAGCCTTGTGCCCAGCACCTGCAAAACCAAAAGCCGTGTACCCAGTACCCGCAAAACAAAAGCTGTGTGCCCAGTACCCGCAAAACAAAAGCCGTGTACCCAGTACCCATAAAGTCGAGAGTCCGGGATGAGATGATTCCCAAAACTAAACGTTGAGTATCCAAAACTTGGCACATACCACATGCACCCTTCTCTCAAATTTGGTTGTTCCTTTCTTACATTGTTTAGTCCTTAGTTTCTAAGGACTCATCAACGAGGGGCATCTGTGAACACCCAAATTTGACCCATGAATATTTTTACTATATTGGATTTCAAGCATGCTTAAACTAGGATTAATGAGAAGATTTGATCTTAGATTAAAGCACAGTAAGAATTAAATTTAGTGGAATTAATGTATTTTGGCGATCAAAACCTACATGTATTGGAACTCTAGGGATAATGAGATAATTTAATCTTAGGATAAAATATACATTAAGGTTTATTAAGCTAACATATGTTTTTTTTCCATTATTTGGGCTTTCTTATTCAATTTCAATCCAATTATGATGAGATGATTTGTTTTTGGACTAGGAATGGAATTAAAGGCCCAAGGTAATGCAATAAGAATTCTCCAGAGTTTAATTAGCCCATAAACACTTTACTTGCAGACTAATTACTTACAGACTAATTTTGGTTCTGATTTTTGAGAAAAACCAGAATCAAATCACCCTTTAATTGGTAAATGTGTTTTTGGTATGATTTTGCTTAGAATGTGTGTTAATATGTAAATCAATCAGTTACAGAATGATTTAGAGGAGTAATAATCAAGTAATGGAGTGATTCTGGGTTGATTAGGAGTTGATTACGTGGTAGGATCAAATCAGAGCAGAATTAGGGGGATTGGGATTTGAAAAAGGAAAGAACGGGTGACACGCCAGGGATTTGAAAAAGGAAAGAACGGGCGATGACCGTCAGGCGCTGGCGGACATCCACACAAGACCGCCGACCCTGGAGGTAGCAGATGATCGCCGGCGATGGCAGTCGTCAATGCCCCAAATTTTTAATTTTCCCGATTTTTATATATTTTCGGGTATAATTTTCATCACTAAGCTGGTTCACGCCCCTAGGCCTTCCAAAACACAATAAATAGGACCCCTGATGTTGACAAAAAATTTAGGGTTAATCATCCTCTAATGCTAAACTGTGATTAACCATGATGATTATCTGGTTTTGATGGTTAACAAATTACATGTGTATTGCTAGCTCTGCTTGTGTTGATTTTTACTTCCAGGAAAATTATGGTTTCTGCCGATACCATATCTTAGACACACAACATATGGTTTCTATCGATACCATTTCTTGAATACATGACATATGGTTTTTACCGATACCATATCTGAAGTTGTCAACATCAACTCTTTGTGCAAGTTGCGTGTGGTCCTGCATGCATTTAAATCCCACTTTAGGCCGTTTGAATTTGTGAACAAGTAAGAGGGAAGACTTTATGGAACTGCAGAAGATATTCTCACCTAACTCCAACTCAACTCCAGAAGGTGGTCCAAACTTTCCCCGATTTGGCAATTCGTAGCAACCAAGGAGTTGACATGGATAACGGCACCAAACTGAAGCTTTAATGAACTGAAGTCAACTGAAGTACAAGGAGCCGTTGCAGGAGCTTATCCTCCATACTCAGATTCTATAAAGAGGGACGTTTACACCTCTGGAAGACTATCCCAGCTGGTGCGCCTATTCTGGGTGTATACTTGAGCTTAAAAAGATTTGCTATTTGATATAGTTTTCTGCTTACAGTGCGTAACAGTTTCAAGGGGCATTTTGTAAGCAAGGCTTGGTTTAGTTTTGCTGGGTACTCAAGTCTAGGATTAGATTTGAGGGTAGGTTCAAGCTTAGCCTGTGAAAAGCTTGTAAAGGTTCGAGCTTAGCCTAGAAAAGCTTGTGTTTGTAAAGGTTAAGGTTGATCCCGCGAAAACCTAAGTTTAGTGTGTGTTTTTCAAAATCCTAAAGGAAGGAACCTTTAGGTAGTGGAGTACCTGGTGAGGGAGAACCACTCTAAATCACTGTGTTCAATCTCTTCCACTCTTTCTCTATTTGCTTTCTTGCTCTACATACTCACTAAGTGTTTGAAAGATTTGGTATCACAAAAATCAATTCTTCCTCCAAAGATTTGGAAATCGCAGAAACCAAATCTCACTGTCCGAAAAAAGTTTTTAAGCCTAATTTACCCCCCTCTTAGGCACTTTTGGGCCTACAATTGGTAGCGAAGCTGCGTTCTCAGGTCGAAGGAGTAAAATCCAGAGACAAAGATCATGGCTTTCGAGGGTACAAGTGTGAACAAGGCACCATACTTTGATGCGGCAAACTTTGATTATTAGAAGATTCATATGAATATCTTTCTTGAAGGAAAGGACATTGAGATGTGGCACATTGTCCGGAATCCTTACAAAAAGCTGAACAGTCCTATGCATCTCTGGACTGCAGATGAGGTGAAGAGAGCAAAGCTTGATGCTCAGGCCAAAAGTGCTCTATTGTGCAAAATTAGTGGGAGTGAGTTTCAAAGGGTTAGATCTTGTGAAACCGCTCATGAAATTTGGAGATTATTGTGCATCACTCATGAAGGCACAAATCAAGTTAAAGAATGAGGGCTCAGTCGCTTGATGTGAGAATATGAGCTCTTTCAAATGGATTCTGGTGAAACCATACATGCCATGAATACTCGCTTTACTATACTTTGCAACAACCTTGCATCACTTGGAATGGTGATGACACATAGAGAAAAGATTGGAAAGATTCTAACGTTACTTCCCAAAGAATGGGAACCCAAAGTGATTGCCATTGAAGAAGCTCAGAAATAAAATTTTCTATCCTATGATGGGCTCATTTGCAAGCTAATTTGTCATGGTGACAAGATTGAACCAAAGAGGAAGGAAGTCGCATTAAAGGTTCAGGAACCAAATGATGATTATGGGACTTAAATATGGCTCTCCTCACTAGAAGATTCGCAAAGTACCTTAAGATCAAGAAGAAACTTAAAGGGAAGAATCTTAAGGTCACAAAAGAAGAAGAGCCCAAGAAAGACTCTTTGGTGTGTTTTGGTTGCAATCGTCCAGGCCATATCAAGTCCGTGTGTCCTTATCAAAAGAAGGACCGATCTGGTTTTTGAAAAACCAAGAAAAAGAAGGCCATGATGGCGTGGGATGATTCAGACTCCTCAACCGATTCAGATGCTTCATGGCCCAAGAAGATTCTGAGGTAACAGAATCTACTGACCTTAATTTAGAAGAATTACTTGACGCTTTTGATGAATTGCATACCAAATACAAGCAAGTAGTTAAGAAAAATAAGGAGTGTAAGAAGAAAGTTTATTTGCTGGAATTTGATGAAGAAGCCTATAAAAATGAAAATGAGAAACTTAGGCTAGCTAATCCTGATGCTATGAAAGTAACTGAGGATTTAAAAGCTGAAAAATTTGCTCTAAAGAATGCTTATGATGAACTTGAAAAGGGATATGCTTGTAAGAATGATATGTGTAAAGTTCTTGAAAATGAGAAAAATGTTCTTGATAAGCATGTTACTGATCTAAAATCTTCTCTAGAGAAATTTACTGATAGTACCAATAATTTGAACATGTTGTTAGGACAACAAAAAAGTTCTACACAAAAAAAAAGGACTAGGTGCTACACATTTGGTTTCTGAAAAACCAAATCCTACTGTGCGATTTGTTAGGGCAGAATCTAGTATGCCATACAAACCTGAGACTTCACACTTAAGTAATGGTAGGACACACAAGTATATGAACAACTTTGATTAAGGGTCAACTATGTCGAATCTGGTTAATAGAAAACCATATAGAAAGAATATGTCATATAGGCCAAATATGGTTTTTAGAAAACCAAATCGGAGTTGCAGTCACATGGATTTAGGAGAAACACTTATGTGCACTCTTCTAGGAATTTTATATATACACATTTTCATGCACCACGTATTACTTGGTATTACTGTGGAAAGAATGGTCATGGTATCAAGTCTTGCTGGATTAAGAAGAAAAATGAAAATGTTAGATATGTGTGGGTTCCAAAAGGAACCAAATCTAACCCCACAGGACCCAAATTAGTTTGGGTACCTAAAACCTAGTTGTTTTCTGCAGGTGACAAGGGATGAATGGATCCTAGACAGTGGATGCTCAAGGCATATGACCGGAGAGATATCCATGTTTTCATCCCTGACTATGAAGGACCGATGAAAAGTGACTTTTGGGGATAAGTCCAAAAGACAAATTCTCGGGTTTGGTAACATTGACTCTACCCCATCTATTGAACATGTTTTGCTTGTTGATAATCTTAAATATAATCTGCTTAGTGTGATTCAACTCGTTACATTTGAAGCATTTAAAAACTTAGTTTGTTCGGTAGACAAAGATGTGGTATTTACTGGTACCAGAAAAGAGAATGTCTATTCTATATGCTTTGATAATGCTACTAACTCTGATTTTAAGTGCTTAAGTGCCAGAACAGAAACAGCAACCTTGTGGCACAGGAGGCTAGGGCATGCCAACTTGGACCTCATATCCAGATTATCAGGCATGATGTTGGTAAAGGGTTTACCCGCACTCAAATATGAAAAAGATGCTACATGTCGTGCATGTCAGCTTGGTAAACAGGTTAAAAGTTCCTCTAAACCCAAGCATGCTATCTCTACATCTAGACCATTAGAATTATTACACATGGATTTGTTTGGACCGATGAGAACCATGAGTATAGGAGGTAAAAGAAATGTTTTTGTCGTTGTTGATGATTACTCTAGATATACATGGGTTATATTTCTTGCTCATAAGGATCATGCATGTGATGAATTTAATACTCTTGCTAAACGTTTGCTAAATGAAAAAGGGTATAAAATTTCAAAAATTAGAAGTGATCGTAGAGGAGAATTTGATAATTATGCCTTTAAAAATTCTGTGAGCAAAATGGCATAGTGCACACATTTTCGACTCCTAGAACTCGTCAACAAAATGGGATTGTTGAAAGGAATAATCGAACCTTGCAAGAAATGACAAGAACTATGCTTAATGAGCATAAGTTACTATCATATTTCTAGGCAGAGGGTGTGAACACAGCGTGCTACATTTTAAATAGAGTCTCTATGCGTCCAATAATTGAAAAGACACGTTTTCAGATTTGGTATGGGAAGAAACCAAATATTTCTTACTTTCGAGTCTTTGGGTCTAAATGTTATATTCTGAATACAAAGGATAACTTGGTGTGAACACCCAAATTTGACCCACGAATGTTTGGCTAAAAATTAGATTCCAAACATGCTTAACTTGAGGTTAATGAGATGATTTGATTTTAAGTCAAGGCATGATAAGAATTTAATTTATGTTTCATTGCTTGGGCTCTTTTAGTTGTTTTTAATCCAATTATAAGATGATTCATTTTTGGGTAAGGGATGGGTTTAAGGGTCCAAGTAAACGAATTCTCTACAGTTTACCCAGCCCCTTAACACATTTCTTGCAGGTTAATTTTGGCTCTGATTTTCGTGGAAAATCATAGTTAAATCGTTAGTTATGTAGAAATGTTGTTTTTGGCATGATTTAGTATGAAATAGGCATTAAGGTGTAATTAATCTGTTATGGAATGATTTAGGGGGAGTGATAATCAAGTAATGGAGTGATTCTGGGTTGATTAGGGGTTAATTACGCGGTAGGATCAAATCAGGGCCGAATCAGGGGGATTGGGGGTCCAAAAATGGAAAGAACGGGTGACACGTGGGGCAACCCACAGATGCTGGCGGGCAACCACTCAAGACCTCCAGCATTGGCGTGAAGCAGCAGATGACCGCCGGCAGCGGCGGTTATGTCCTCCCAAATTCGCCCAAATCTCCAATGTTGTTTCTAATTTCGATCCTACGCGGTTTTGGACTAGATTTTCGGGCATAATCTTCACCATTAAGTAGGTTCACGCCCTTGGGCTTCTCATAATCTTCACCATTAACCATAATTGCGCAATTTCCATCTTTTTTTGGATTTTTTTCATATTTTTTTTAATCAACTTTTTGCCGATGTTTTCTCTTTTTTTTCCTTTTTTTTTTGCACTTGACATTCCATAACATACTTGAAACAATGTGGAAGTGCAAACATCTTCAATGCATAGTTCTTCTTGGATGTGAAAAGATACGATACAATTGCACCTATCATAGAAAAGAATCTTGATAAAAACTCATAACAACAATCTCTTAAGGAATTCTAAAAAATAGGGTATGGATAATGAAAGAAAAGAATGGTAGCCATAAGGTTTCAAAGGGTTAAATGTGGATAAATGTGGACTTTTTATTGGCTTGTTGGTTTAAACAAAGAATGCCTGAATCATCTCTTTCAATGAGCATTTATGAGAAAAAAACGCTTTGAAAAGTTCTGAAAACTTTTTCTAAGACATATACGTTGACGTCAAAAATTTTGAAAAATAATGCATAGGGTGTCGAAAAATGCTAAGCAAAGGACGCCAGAACTTGCATGAATTCGTCATAACTAAGCATGAACACAAGATCAATCAAAAATCAAACTTCTTGCATCTAAGAAAAAGATTTCAAAGGCTCAAAGTAACTCACTTGGTATCTATCAACAAAAATCTTCTTGATCATAGAATGGTGGGTTTGAAAACAATTTGAAAAACAAAAAAAATCATTTTGGTTTTTTCGAAAATTTTTTTTTTTGAAAATTTTTGTTTGAAAACAAGTTGAAAACGATTTTGAAAATAATTTTTAAAAAAGTAATGGCTTTTTACTAAGTAATCTAGAATCAAAAACATGCATACTCAATATATTGAGTAAATAGTTTTTTCTGTCCATTCACTTTATCGATTTCACATTTACTGTCCCTCTCTGTTTTTTTTCACTCATTTCGTCCCTACACTCTTGATTTACCGGGTCAGGTGGTCCTTTTTACCTGATGCAGCAGGTTGGTAGTTGCAGAGCTGACACGTGGTAGTGGGGCCCATGATCTACACAATTTTTTATTCTTTTTATCCTTTTTTATATTTTTCCAAAAATTTAAGCCTTAAAAATCTTCATTTAAATTAAATTTTTTTAGAAAATAATATTTGGAAAAAAAGGGGTTTTAGAAATTAATATTTGAAAAAAATAAAACGTTAAAAATAATAAAATCCAGTATATAATGGAAGAAATTAAGATTTATTATTTTAAAGAATTTTAAAAATAAAATTTGATTAAAGAAAAAAATGGTTAAATAAATAAGTTATTTGTGGGCCCCACTACTACCTTGAGATCTTTTTTTTCACTCATGTCGTTCCTCAACTCACGATTTACCGGGTCACGTTGATACCCCAACTCTTTCAAATTCGTCAATTGTATACCTCGACTTTTTTTTCCGTTAATTATATACCCGAACTTTTGAATTTGTGTCAATTGTGTACCTCGGGCAGGTTTTTTATGACGTGGCATGCTGCCCGCCTATAGTGCTTGTCAATTTGCCCCCTAACCTTTAAATTTAATCATGAAAGTGCTTTATAATTTTACAATTAGGCCCTTAAAATTTCATTTATACTCAATTACATCCAATATTTTTACGATTAGACTATTATTTAAGTTCTTAGTGTTATACATAATTATTTCATGTGCAATACTTAATGTTATAATTATTGCTTACATATGATTAATTCTACTTATTCTACTAAATTATAATTAATCAATAAAAGAAAATAAAAAATTTTCAAATTTTTATAAATATGCTCCTACAGTAATAATAATAAAATAATTTATTATTTTTTGTTAATTATGCCAAATTTAATAATTTTTATAAACAATTTAATTTAAGAAGACATAATTATTATTTTTATTTGCCTAAAAATAATTTATAACTTTGCAAGTGCTGCTAGTTGTTGGGAGATGAATTTGATTTTAAAAAATATCATTGTATTATTACTATACTTGGTAGTTGGGACCCATTTTCGTATTATTTTCAAATTGTTAAATTCCAAAATTTTCAGAATTAATAAAATAAAACATGTTTTTTTCTAAAATTTTAAATTATTGAATAATTCTTATCACCAGGTAATATATGTAAATTCATTTATAAATACAACTAGTTATGTATTACAAATTTATTGTAAAAAAATAATTATAGGCTTATTATTTCAATAAAAAATAATATTATATACTAGGAATAATTTAGTAATAAAAATTTATATAAGTAATAATTACATATAATACTAATGATTAATTATAAACAATAAAAAATATATGGATTAAATTGTATACTAATAAAGGACTTATTTGATTAATTCAGAAACTAGGGGACTAAATCGCTAACCAGCATTGACGGGCAGCATGCCACGTCATCAAAGTGCTGCCCCAGGTATACAATTGACGCAAATTCAAAAAGTGCGGGCACATAATTGACGGAAAAAAAAGTCAGGGTATACAATTGACGAATTTGAACTACTAAGGGTACCAAATATACCATTAACCCTAACTTAAGGTAGCAGAAGAAACTATTTACTCCAATATATTAAAGTCAAAAACATGCTCTTTATTGACACTAAACGAACAAAAATAAATATACAAATTGCAAAGAAATTTACTCCCCCTCCTCAAACTTAAATCAGACAATGTCTTCATTGGCCAAGAAAGATAAAAAAAAAAAAATAAAGGGTAAAAAGGTAGGCACATAGGAGAGGCACTCTCCTCAAACTTAGATTAAAACATGTATAGCACATAACAAAAGATAATCCAAGTAAGAGAGAAAGTAAGATTCAACTATAAGAGAGACAGAGAAATTGTAATTGCATTGGCAAGGTGTTCACGACACCAAAATTAAACACAATTGACATGAAATTTAAATTGCCAAAAGGATGACTAGCATTTACTGCATCCTATAAAAGTAAAGACATAAAGCAATAAAAACACAACACATAGAATGATGATGTATGAAACTACTCCTTGGCAAGTTTGTTCTCAATATTCTCTAGCTTCTTCCAAAGTTGTGCGATGGTCTTCTCTTGGTCATCCAATTTACTGCACATGACTCTTCCTAACTTATCAACGATGTCAACCAACTTTTCCATTTGAGAGAGTAATTCGCCGGTGGTTTTGTTGAGATTGGCGATGCCATCGACTTGAGCTTCCCAACCCAAGAGAAAGTCAAAGATGTTGGAGGAATTGGATTCCACGGATGATGTAGACAATGGTGGCTTACGGTGGATCGGTTGTGTGCTAACACAAAAGCATTCCTCATCACCCTTTTCTTCAACACTAAATGGATATAGATCAATGGGTTCATGGAGGTCAAAGTTCATTGCTTCGGCTACATACTTATGCACAGTCTCTATTGCGGGGATAGAAGGGGTCAAAGTGTAAGGGTCTAGGTTAATTCCTAAGAATTTCGCAATATGAGAGATCAGCCCTCCACATGCTATCTCGCCTTCTCCATTGCAGATATGAGTAAAATTCTGCAGCAACCAAAGTCCTCCATTGAGTTTGTACCAGTGTACCATGCAAAAGAGTACAAAAAGCTCATCACATTGCACCTTGTGTGCATCTTTGGTTCTTCCAAAGAAAGAGTGTGCCAAAACTCTGTGTAAGTACCTTAGAGCATTGTCCTTAATGCACAACTCACTAGCCAAGCCAGAGCTAGGAATGTATGAATCATTGCAAATCGTGTCCATCATGACTCTTCCACTAAAGCTACAACTAGGAACTCGCCATCCTTCGGCATCAAAACCAAAAATCTTGTTGACATCAATTAAGCTAATCTCATAATCTTTCCTTGCAAGCCTAACGTCATACCCAAAGGTAGCAAGAAACTCATAAGTAAGCTCCTCGTATGACGGCTCCCTAATCTTGCAAAAATCGACTAGTCATATGTTGGCAAGTGATGAGTGTGCGTTTTACACTCATTTACGGTCCTTTTTAATGCATTTTACTTACTTTATTTTAATAATCCCTTTTGTCCGAGTGTCTTGGTGGTTTGTACAAAAATAAAGACTAAAAGACGAAATTTGGGCTAGTAGATGCCCACAGCATGGCCTTCCTGATTGGCTGACTGAGGAGAAATTTTATGCAGGCTTGTGTGAGTCCCTCCGGGCACATGTTGATGCTGCATCCGGAGGAGTTGCTTTAGCTAAAGACGCTGAGGATGTGTACGAACTGTTCGAGCACATCGCCAGCAATAAATTTGAATGGCCTGCCGAGATACCTGGCGGCAAAACAGCCGGCGTTTTTGAATTTGATACAATGAGCCTGATGAACGCCAAGTTGGATGCCAACTTGAAGTTGACTAGGAAAGGACAATCCCATTCCTGTGCTAGGTGCGAAGGAGGTTATTTGGAGTGCCCGACAGAGGGAGGCTATGAGGAACCATACCACGAGCAAGTTAGTTACACAAACCAGCGAGTCCAAAAGGACCCTTACACAAACACCTTCGACACAGAGTGGAGGGATCACTCTAACTTCTCTTGGAAGCTTCAACAGCCTACTCAAAATCCAACAGGGAGGGGTCCTCCCGGAAATTCTTCAAAACAACCTGCACAGGCATATCAGCCTCCTCCAAAAGACGACATCCAATCTTTCATGACAAATTTCATGAAACAGCAACAACAGTTCATGGAGGAACAACGGCAGGCTGTGAAAGGGCTTTCTAACAAAATCAACAGTCTTGAATGTCAGATAGCACAAGCTGGCTTTAGTCAGGGCAATCCTGGCAGAATATCGGGCAAGCCTGAAACGCCCGTGTCCCAATTTATTAATATAAGTTATAATTTAATTATGGATTAACCAAATTGCCCTTATCATTCCCGGGACACCCGTATCCCAATATAACCAATCAAATTAATCATAACATGTAGAAAGACCAAACTGCCCTTCTCACCGGGATACAATATCAACATCATAATCGATTAACAATTATACCACAAATACACAACAATGAGTATGCAGCGGAAGACTATACATATGATGACATGTATGCAGTGAACTCTATGGATCCGACCCGAGGAGAGGAAAGCACCACCACCTGCCGATATGCACCACTGCTCAATGAGCAGTTAACCTGAAAAAAAGACTGTGAGGGGGTGAGACCAACCACTGTCTCACCGCAGACAAATAAACCAATAATATACAATTACAAATCAACTACAAATACACCGGCATCAAACAACAACAGCCACAAAACACAGAGCAGGACATCAACAGACTACAAATCATCACTTGTCATTACTTATCTTATTATCTTAGTTATTAAGTTTAATTATTTTATTAGGGCCCTCTACTGTGTGCGTCGAGCTCGGTCCCGTCTGATCAGACAACCAGGCACGAAGCCCAAATAAACCAGGCACGAAGCCCAACATATCCAGAGAGAGAGAGACAGAGAGAAAGAGGGAGGTAGAAAGGGGGAGGTAGAAGGAGGGAGGTAGAACCGGCCATCACAGGCCCACATGCAAACTCGCATGCCATCCCGAGGGGTATTACTTCCTACTCGAACCAACCGGTCAACAGCCCCACAGTAGAATTTATAATAGTATTTTATTCACAATTATCCTTTAAGAATTGTACCACACGTTATTTCAACATGATTGTGTGGATTTAACATCTTAATCTCAAATCCGGGCCTCCAGCCCACAATCCACCACACAAACCACAAAACCACTTAAAAAATTATTTAACACACAAAACAACTCATGCACGACAGGCATATTATATCACACTGGTAAACAGTTCACAAATCATGCACACTGCATCAGAGATATCACCAACATAGTACACTCGCAGATAGCAACATAAGCACATCAAACAAGCATGCATACAGCATTCAAGACCAACAATTAATACCACTTATGTAACAAGACAGTTAACCGAGCATTGCAGGCAGTAATGCATACAAAGGTTTATAAGTCCTCACCTTGGCCATATAATTGTCTCGAAACCTGAAGCCTAGTTCCGCCTCAACAACCTCATGTCCATAACCTCCTATGAACATATATACCATGTAAGATATTTATTCACGGAAATCAAATCAAATACATGCTAATGTCATCGTCTTAAGCTTTAATCGTACACTAGGCCCGTTACTAAGAAACCCAGGTCTAAACCCAAAATTCAAATCCAATTTATACCTGGGCCTAAGGCCCACATCATAAGAACCCTTTGGGCCTAAAGCCCATCTCAAAATAGTATCCATTTATTGGGCCTAAAGCACATTCCCCAAAACCATTGGGCCTAAAGCCCATTTAAATTAGTTTCATTTTATTGGGCCTAAAGCCCATCTCAATTACAAGCCATTGGGCCTAAAGCCCACTTCATTAGTCATTGGGCCTAAAATCCATCTTACATTAATTACACTTTATTGGGCCTATAGCCCGTATTTATAATTGTCCTTGAGCCTAACCTTTTCGGCCTAACGATTCATGACGCGTCGGAAATATATTCCGGCCACGCGCCTCTAACCTATCACCCTCGATCTTTCACTTTTACCATTTATCTTGATACAACGATAAGATGCTTTTACGGTACATGATATGTACAAGAATTAAATTACAACATTGCCGGGAATTACCGTCTAAAACCGATCTCCGCACCGTCTCGTCGAAACAGCAACAGTTCTTCTCGGATTCCGGTCAGTCCTCGCCGGAACGAAACCCGAGTTGCCGGAAAACTCCCGAGCTCGCCGGATTCCGGTCTAAAACACCAAATCTTGCAGCAACATCCCAACGATAACACCCCGAACACAAGGTCAACTACCACAACAACCAACAATGGACTTAATCCTAGGCAACCAAAACAAATTTAACACAAACAACCCAAACAACATCCACTAACCATTACATCGATTTAAGAATAGAATACACGAATTGAATCCTTACCCGGAACCAAAAGCACACTGTCCAAATTAAAATGAATTCCCCAGTCCGTCATAACGAGCCGGAACCCCGCGTCGATGGACTCTAAACCCGAGAGCAACCTTGTGCCGACAACCCAACACCTGTGAGCAGCAACCAACACCTCCGGCCACCATCGACCCGACCGAGCACCAACACACACCCGACCAAAGACACTGCCGACCCGCACCACAGGAACCCAGATTGACACCAACACACGCCACGGCCAACGCCCACCGCCAACAACAAACAACCCACAACAACCCGTCAACACAAAGAAACCCCAAAAGAAAACGAGAAGCGACAAGGAAGAGGGAAAGCCGGCTTACCCGACTAATGACGACGGCGACGGCACGGTGTTACCGGAGAGAAGAACCCGGCCGTGAGGAGAGGAGACGAACCAGCGGCGGCGACGAGCTCCGGCCGCGACGAGAGGCCCAACGGCGACGAGCTGCGTGGAGAGGCAAGGAACAAAAGAAAGGAGCACCGCCGGCTCGGGAGAAAAGAGGAAAAGAAAAGCGAGGAGTGAGGAGGAGGAATGAGAGGGAGAGAGAAGAAGAGAAAGAGAGAGAAGGGTAATGGGGGGAAGGCGGCGCCGGTTTTGGAGAAGAAGAGAAAAAGAATTAAGAAAAAGAAGGAGAAACGAGAAGAAAAGGAGAGGGCTCGGGTTAGGGCTTGGCCGCCCTAGTGGACGACCCGTCGTCCGCTTAGGCGCGGTCAACCCCCGCCCGGTCAACGCGATATTATGTTTTTTTTTTTTTTCTCCTTCCAAAACGACGTAGTTTCATTAGAACCTACGTTAACCTTCGCGTTTCACCCCGATCTCGAATCCGTTTTCCACGGGACCCGAACCATGAACAATACCAACTTCGAATTAACATTTCCAAGGAATAATAATTTATTTCCTCGACTAAAACTCGAAAATACCACAAGGGTAAAATTGGAATAAAAATTTCGAAAATTCCGAAAAATCAAATTATGAAAATTCGGGGCGTTACAGTTCTACCCCACTTAACAAAATTTCGTCCTCGAAATTTGTAGAATAGGTCAAGCAACAAAACTGACACAAACCAGTGTCATTCGGTATCAAAGTACCGTTGGCCAATCCACCAAGTAGAACCATCACGACCATCGATCACATTCCTAAACAAGAACTCCAATATACTAAATCAATCATCGACTTAAATCAAACATGATCCATAGACCATAAGATCAAAACATTAACCCTAAGAATCTTATCCAATCACAATCAACTTTATTAACACCAGAATCCATAACGTTTCATTTATCATCAATCAATCAACAATACCCAATCTTATCATCCACTAAGCACATCCTCAAATAACAAACTCTCAAATTATTACCTAAGTGACAAGATCATCGCTCCCAATGTGAATACCTCAAAACCAAAAATCCATAACGTATCTTATGTTCTGAATCACAAAGTATTTCCTTTCTCTCACACTAATTCAATCAAAATCGGATCTATCCCGGATCATACCCTAGACACTAGAACCCACTCATTACCAAAATTTCAGAATTTAAATTCCAGAACTTGAATTCCTCAAGACCCAAACATCCTTTCATAACTCATTTCCATGAATCTATTCCTCAAGCCATTCTTGACACTAACATCAAATCCTTTTGATAAAGAAATTAAAACATCAAAGTACCTCTCACAACATAATTAGCGAACTAGCAACTAAATCACAATTCTCGAGAATACCTCAATTCAAATCTCAATGTAACATGCTATCGGCATTCTCATCTAGCATATGAACTATAACTTCAACAACCATTCAAGATCAAAACTCTTTAATCATAAACACCACCAATACCTCAGATTGAAACCAAGTTAAATACCTCAAGTATCATTAATTTAACTTTCCCCCGGATATACTACTAGATCAACCTCAAATTAAGCATAATTGACAGATAACTCTCCAAATATACCATTAGATCAATCCTCAAATTAGTTCAAGAAATCATCTCGCACTCCGAACAAGATCTAGCCATTAAATAATTCCACAAGTAACTACAATTCCTCACGTTTATATAATCAAACCACGAATAACTTGATCACCAAGATCACAATAATCAAATCTACAAGTATCACATAAGATCATCTCCTAACAGACTTAACACCTGAAAACAAATTGATGGTTCTTACTTGTATTGGCCAGTTCGTCATTGACAAGGAACATACACCAAGATTCAAGAGTCTACACCGACTCTAATAGATCAGTGGATAAACCACAAAATAATCTTTACTACAGCCTAAGCTGTAAAGGTAAGCATATCATTTACACAATAATACCGGGTCACTCCGACCCTCAGCAGGTGCGTGTCCTCCACCGGATCCATAGTACGACTCACTATATGAATGCAAATGACAATGCAATAGACGACCCAAAAGGAGCAGACTTATGCACAAAGGATCACAAAACACCTCAGAACATCCCCAAGGATCTAACGCCCGCTCCGCTACCAACTGAAACGCCCGTGTCCCAATTTATTAATATAAGTTATAATTTAATTATGGATTAACCAAATTGCCCTTATCATTCCCGGGACACCCGTATCCCAATATAACCAATCAAATTAATCATAACATGTAGAAAGACCAAACTGCCCTTCTCACCGGGATACAATATCAACATCATAATCGATTAACAATTATACCACAAATACACAACAATGAGTATGCAGCGGAAGACTATACATATGATGACATGTATGCAGTGAACTCTATGGATCCGACCCGAGGAGAGGAAAGCACCACCACCTGCCGATATGCACCACTGCTCAATGAGCAGTTAACCTGAAAAAAAGACTGTGAGGGGGTGAGACCAACCACTGTCTCACCGCAGACAAATAAACCAATAATATACAATTACAAATCAACTACAAATACACCGGCATCAAACAACAACAGCCACAAAACACAGAGCAGGACATCAACAGACTACAAATCATCACTTGTCATTACTTATCTTATTATCTTAGTTATTAAGTTTAATTATTTTATTAGGGCCCTCTACTGTGTGCGTCGAGCTCGGTCCCGTCTGATCAGACAACCAGGCACGAAGCCCAAATAAACCAGGCACGAAGCCCAACATATCCAGAGAGAGAGAGACAGAGAGAAAGAGGGAGGTAGAAAGGGGGAGGTAGAAGGAGGGAGGTAGAACCGGCCATCACAGGCCCACATGCAAACTCGCATGCCATCCCGAGGGGTATTACTTCCTACTCGAACCAACCGGTCAACAGCCCCACAGTAGAATTTATAATAGTATTTTATTCACAATTATCCTTTAAGAATTGTACCACACGTTATTTCAACATGATTGTGTGGATTTAACATCTTAATCTCAAATCCGGGCCTCCAGCCCACAATCCACCACACAAACCACAAAACCACTTAAAAAATTATTTAACACACAAAACAACTCATGCACGACAGGCATATTATATCACACTGGTAAACAGTTCACAAATCATGCACACTGCATCAGAGATATCACCAACATAGTACACTCGCAGATAGCAACATAAGCACATCAAACAAGCATGCATACAGCATTCAAGACCAACAATTAATACCACTTATGTAACAAGACAGTTAACCGAGCATTGCAGGCAGTAATGCATACAAAGGTTTATAAGTCCTCACCTTGGCCATATAATTGTCTCGAAACCTGAAGCCTAGTTCCGCCTCAACAACCTCATGTCCATAACCTCCTATGAACATATATACCATGTAAGATATTTATTCACGGAAATCAAATCAAATACATGCTAATGTCATCGTCTTAAGCTTTAATCGTACACTAGGCCCGTTACTAAGAAACCCAGGTCTAAACCCAAAATTCAAATCCAATTTATACCTGGGCCTAAGGCCCACATCATAAGAACCCTTTGGGCCTAAAGCCCATCTCAAAATAGTATCCATTTATTGGGCCTAAAGCACATTCCCCAAAACCATTGGGCCTAAAGCCCATTTAAATTAGTTTCATTTTATTGGGCCTAAAGCCCATCTCAATTACAAGCCATTGGGCCTAAAGCCCACTTCATTAGTCATTGGGCCTAAAATCCATCTTACATTAATTACACTTTATTGGGCCTATAGCCCGTATTTATAATTGTCCTTGAGCCTAACCTTTTCGGCCTAACGATTCATGACGCGTCGGAAATATATTCCGGCCACGCGCCTCTAACCTATCACCCTCGATCTTTCACTTTTACCATTTATCTTGATACAACGATAAGATGCTTTTACGGTACATGATATGTACAAGAATTAAATTACAACATTGCCGGGAATTACCGTCTAAAACCGATCTCCGCACCGTCTCGTCGAAACAGCAACAGTTCTTCTCGGATTCCGGTCAGTCCTCGCCGGAACGAAACCCGAGTTGCCGGAAAACTCCCGAGCTCGCCGGATTCCGGTCTAAAACACCAAATCTTGCAGCAACATCCCAACGATAACACCCCGAACACAAGGTCAACTACCACAACAACCAACAATGGACTTAATCCTAGGCAACCAAAACAAATTTAACACAAACAACCCAAACAACATCCACTAACCATTACATCGATTTAAGAATAGAATACACGAATTGAATCCTTACCCGGAACCAAAAGCACACTGTCCAAATTAAAATGAATTCCCCAGTCCGTCATAACGAGCCGGAACCCCGCGTCGATGGACTCTAAACCCGAGAGCAACCTTGTGCCGACAACCCAACACCTGTGAGCAGCAACCAACACCTCCGGCCACCATCGACCCGACCGAGCACCAACACACACCCGACCAAAGACACCGCCGACCCGCACCACAGGAACCCAGATTGACACCAACACACGCCACGGCCAACGCCCACCGCCAACAACAAACAACCCACAACAACCCGTCAACACAAAGAAACCCAAAAAGAAAACGAGAAGCGACAAGGAAGAGGGAAAGCCGGCTTACCCGACTAATGACGACGGCGACGGCACGGTGTTACCGGAGAGAAGAACCCGGCCGTGAGGAGAGGAGACGAACCAGCGGCGGCGACGAGCTCCGGCCGCGACGAGAGGCCCAACGGCGACGAGCTGCGTGGAGAGGCAAGGAACAAAAGAAAGGAGCACCGCCGGCTCGGGAGAAAAGAGGAAAAGAAAAGCGAGGAGTGAGGAGGAGGAATGAGAGGGAGAGAGAAGAAGAGAAAGAGAGAGAAGGGTAATGGGGGGAAGGCGGCGCCGGTTTTGGAGAAGAAGAGAAAAAGAATTAAGAAAAAGAAGGAGAAACGAGAAGAAAAGGAGAGGGCTCGGGTTAGGGCTTGGCCGCCCTAGTGGACGACCCGTCGTCCGCTTAGGCGCGGTCAACCCCCGCCCGGTCAACGCGATATTATGTTTTTTTTTTTTCTTTTCTCCTTCCAAAACAACGTAGTTTCATTAGAACCTACGTTAACCTTCGCGTTTCACCCCGATCTCGAATCCGTTTTCCACGGGACCCGAACCATGAACAATACCAACTTCGAATTAACATTTCCAAGGAATAATAATTTATTTCCTCGACTAAAACTCGAAAATACCACAAGGGTAAAATTGGAATAAAAATTTCGAAAATTCCGAAAAATCAAATTATGAAAATTCGGGGCGTTACAAAGCCGGAGGTCAACCCTAACGCTCAATGCAATGCAATCACTCTTAGGAGTGGTACTCAATACAATGAGCGGCAACCACCCCCAGCCCCGGTAAAAGAAGCCTGCAGAGCATGCGCAGGTTGTGCAGGCCGACATAGGGAAGGCAAAGAAAGATGAAGTTAAGGCTTACGTTCCGCCTATTCGTTTCCCTCAAAGGCTCAACCCACTGGTTCATGATAAGAAGTTTGGACGCTTCTATGAGATCATGAAGAAGCTCTACAATAACATTCCGTTCATCGAGGCCGTGTCCCAAATGCCCGCATACGCTAAATTCTTAAAGGACCTCTTGTCCAATAAGAAGAAATTGATTCATTGTGGGATAATGGTCTTGACGGAAGAGTGTAGTGCGATCATTCAAAATAAGATTCCAGATCCCGGAACATTCACTATCCCCTGCGACATAGGGAAGGTTCGCATCAAAAGAGCACTTTGCGATCTATGTGCAAGTGTTAGTGTTATCCCTTTGTCGATCAGTAAGCAACTCATTTTAGGGGATCTCAAACCTACCGCTATGTCACTCCACCTAGCAGATAGGTCTGTCAAATATCCAGTGGGAATTTTGGAAGACATTCCTATCAAAATTGGGAACTTCTTTGTCCTAGTTGATTTCGTGGTTCTCGACATGGAAGTAGATCACCACGTACCCATCATCCTGGGACGACCGTTCTTGGCGACTACCGGTGCCATCAATGATGTCAAGGGCCGGAAGCTCTCGCTACAAGTCAGCTCTGAAAAGATTTGCTTCGCTGTTGATGAAGTAGTTCACAAAAGAGAGCCGGACGATTCATGCTACCTACTTGACATACAAGAGACAGCAGTTGACGAATGCTTTGCACAGGCAGGCTGTGCTGATCCACTGTTGGCCTGTATCGTTAATAGTAAAGACATTCGGGACCCAGATCCTGAGATAGCAAATTATGCACGCCAGCTTGAGATCTTATCTCTTGCGTCTGATGAAGAAGATATGAGATTTGAGAAGTTTGATAAGACGCCAGAAGTCTTGACAGAAAAAAATGCTCCGAAGGTTAAGATGAAGCCTTTACCTCCTGAGCTCCATTGTGCACTACTGGGAACAAACTCCACACATCCAGGTGATACAAATGTGAGTTTTACTGAGGGTAAGGAAGATAAGTTGCTGAAAGACAAGGGACGACACAAGAAGACAATTGTGCATTCCACCGATGATCTTATTGGGATTAATCCCTCAGTTTATACTCATGAAGCTGGCAGAAAAAGATCCAAACACTGGCATAGGAGTATCATCCAAAAACAAGACCAAAGAATTGGAAACCGAGTCTTGTTGCCAAAGCTTTATGATCCTGGAGAGCCTACCGAACAAGAGGTAGTGCAACCATTCTCCAACCCACCTTCAACATGAGGAGCTCCGAGTCCAGCTACTAGACGTTAAAGAAGCGGTGTGTGGGAGGCAACCCATGATTCTTTTCCTTTTTCCGCAAATAAAATGCAACAAGTTCAGGTTCCATTAATTCTTTAGCTGTTTCAATTTATTTTCCTTTAAAAATTTTGGTCTGCAAGCTCATTTTTTGCTAAATACGATTGTTGCCCCAGTTTTATTTTTTGGACTTTTCTACTCTATTTTTGTGCAGTGAGGACACTGCAAGTTTTAAGTTTGGGGTGGCTATACTTTCAGCATAGTAGCTGCGATCTTTTATTTCTTTCTAGCTTTCTTAGCATAATAACAAGTAATTTTCTTTAGTTTATTTTTTATTTTATTTTATTTCATTTTTCCTTTTTCTGTTTGAATAAATTTTTGCAAGTTACAGATGAACCCGTTGGGCTTAATTGGGCCAAATCCGTCACAAGTACAAGAATTTCTCCGAGTTTCCATGATCGAGTCTCATGTCCGCTTGCATGAACATTGGGGATGAGTTCCCAAATGGCCGAGTTACACTTGTTGGTAGATTTTTCCAATTGTTTCGAATTCACTTCTAACCTCTTTGCATGTTTTATTTTTCAAGGTATATTTGGCATTACATATTGCGTCTTAGAACAGGTCCACAACCCCATCAAAGCAAAATTTTTACAAGGTTTGTTTCTCAGGGATAGGATTAAGGTTTTCCTTTGCATAACCCACATTAACCACAAAACCTACCCATGTGTATATATTCACCTTCGTAAACCACTTTGGGCTTTTTCCTGGTAGCCATTTTTCTTAAATCCACATTCACTACCTTTACCCTTTGAACCTATGGCTACAATCATTTTGTTTCATACACACACACCCTTATGCATTTTGCTCGGTCTTGTCTTTTCCCTAACATTTGCCAAACAACAAGATTAGTGGTGGTTCATTCATACACGGACTCAACATAAGTTGGCTGTGCTGACTGTGGAGAACGGTATTCATTTGTCTACTACGCCTTCAGTAAAGAAAAAAAATAAGAGAGAGATACTTCACAGAAGAAGAAAAGAAACAACATAAAAAATTGTTTTATCTCGCAAAAAAAAAAAAAGAAGAAGAGAAGGCAAACAAAGAGTCTCCACCGCACACTCAATTTAGAACCATTCCCCCTTGCTTGGCTTTGTTACGGTATGACATTTCCCTTTGAGCATTTGAATCTTTTGATTACCTTTTTCTCTTCTTTCTTAAACTCAAAATAAGCCCCATTACAACCTAAATAAAAACCTTTTGATCCCTGAAATTCAATCCTTGCTGTTAGTGGAGATAGGGAACTGGACCTGCATATTTGACCACATTTTTAGTTTTTCAAAACTGCCAAATTCATTTTAACAAACAGAGAGGGAAGTTGTGAATTTGATCAATTGGATTAATTAGCTAACGTAGTACATATTCGGACCTTCTTGGCATTTTTTCTCACGGTTCTTGTAGGTTGGTTGTCGTGGCTTCTTTTGCGATATTTGGAAATCTTCCATGTAACTCTGGTTGATTGGCCCGGTTGATTCAAATGGGTAAGACGTTTTCATCCTGGTTTTCACAAAAAATTGCTTGCCGACAGGCAAAATCTCAAGTTTGAAGTGGTGATGAGTGTGCGTTTTACACTCATTTACGGTCCATTTTCATGCATTTTTTACTTGCAAATATTATTTATTTTATTTTATTTATTTTTTTATGCATTTTACTTGCTTTATTTTAATAATCCCTTTTGTCCGAGTGTCTTGTTGCTTTGTATAGAAATAAGGACTAAAAGACAAAATTTGGGCTAGTAGCACAATTCCTGCACAAGCAGCCCATGCAGAACGTTCCAGCAAGGGCAGTCCATGGCTACGTGGCAAGCCCGTATTAATCCTTAAAATTTTTGTCTAGAATTTACAGAAATGATCTGAAAATTATTCTAAAGATTCTGGTGGTCCACATGCTAAATTTGGAGGCGGTTTGGGTGATTACACAAGTGTACCACTCTCCACTAATTTTGGATGAATGCACTTTTCTAGGAAGAAGAATTAGTCCACTTGACCACTTGTCCTTTGCTGCATGACGTGAGGAAAAGGAGCAGGAAGAGAAAACTTAATCTTGCATGCATGTGGGAGTTTCAAAGGTGGCAATTGCACCAACTAATTTTGGCGCATGTGAAGTGGTCCACTTCACCTATTTTTGGCGCAAGAAAAGTGGCACTTTTCTCCTCATTTGGCGCCATTAGATGGTCATTTTTCTGCCACTTTCCCTTCCTTCTTTGTACTATAAAAGGAGAAGCACCAAGCTCACTGAAGGACATCATCACACACTCCCTGCAAAAAGACAAAATAGAATACTAGGTAGTTAGCTTTTCTCTTTGCAATTAGAATTGTAAAAGCCTTTTGTACGTGGAGACTACATTATTGAAGAGGAGCCATATTCGCCATCATTTGTAATTCGTCTTCTTCTTTTACTCATCCCTTAATGTATTTCCATTTTACTTTTGTCTTCTTTCTAATTGTTATGTCTAGCTAATTTTCTTGTTTAGGATTAGGGGATGAACTTGTTAATGTTTCCATGCTCATTTAATTAAAGTTTTACTTCTGAATTTATTCTCTTTTAGTCTGGTAATGAATCTTCACTATACTAATTGGCTGGCCATCGTTTAGCATAAATTTATAATAGGGAAACGTTAAGTGACAGCGTCGTTTGCCTATAGAAAAACATTAACCGGGCTATAAAAACCGACCTCGAGTGAGGCGTTCGTTTGCCTATAGAAAAACATTAACCGGGCTATAAAAATCGACCTCGAGGGAGGCGTTCTTTTTATTGGAGATTAAGTAGGTAAACTTCTTAATACTCTTAGTTTATTTCATCACTGGCAAATGGATAAGGGACATAAACTAGGAAGGGATTTTACGGCACTACGAGAGTAGGTTATCGTTCTAGCCTAGATTTACCGTTTCTTTTAAGAAAGTTTATTTTCAGAATTAATTCATAGATTTTACATAGGCTAGCTATGCAGTGACAAAACATGGTCTGCCTATGCTGAGCATAATTGCATGGAAATGTTGGCAAGGAATTCCCCGAAGTCCTAGACATTTAATATTATTGAATTTTAATCATTTCTATTCGCTTTCGTTTTCCAATTCAAACATCAATCCTCAACATTATTTATTTCTCTAGATAATCATAAGTTGCTTAGTTGAATAGTACTTAACAAAGATCCCTGTGAGACGACCTTGGTACTACAACAACCCCGTATACTTGTGGGAAGCTATCAAGTTTTTGGCGCCGTTGCCAGGGATCGGCATTAGTATTATTTAACTTAGTGATTCGGTTAGTCTAGATTTTTATTTTTCATTTTCTTTTTCACCCGTTTGGGTAGTTTTTCTTCTATTTCTTCTTCAGGTTTCTTCATGTTTTACTCGAGGAGAGATGGAGGGACACGCAAGACGCATCATCAAGGAGATTGAGGGAGTCCAATACGGACCTCGACGTAGACCAATCCAGGACTTCTCCATCCCCGTTGCAACCCTTGCACAGTCCAGCGTGGTCCGCCCAGCTGTGCAAGCCAATAAATTTGAGCTAAGGCTAGCCCTTATCAAGATGGTCCAAAACGAGCATTTCGGGGGTTCCTCCATTGAAGACCCAAACCAACATTTGCAAGATTTCCTGGAAATCTGCGACACAATCAAGGTGAATGGAGCCTCTGAGGATGCTATCAAACTGCGCCTTTTTCCTTTCTACTCATGGACAAGGCGAAGGCGTGGTTAACTGCACAGGCTCCTGGGACATTTGATACATGGGCTACCTTATCACAGGCATTCCTGAAGAAATTTTTTCCGCCCAACAAAGCCATGATATTAAGGAACAACATCATGGAGTTCAAACAGAAGTCCAATGAATCATTCTACAATGCATGGGAGAGAATTAAAGATGCATTAAGAAGATGCCCACACCATGGCCTTCCTGATTGGCTGATTGTGGAGAAATTTTATGCAGGCTTGTGTGAGTCCCTCTGGGCACATGTTGAAGTTGCATCCGGAGGAGTCGCTTTAGCTAAAGACGTTGACGATGTGTACGAACTGTTCGAGCACATTGCCAGCAATAAATTTGAATGGCCTGCAGAGATACCTGGCGGCAAAACAGCCGGCGTTCTTGAACTTGACACAATGAGCCTGATGAACACCAAGTTGGATGCCATCTTGAAGTTGAATTGGAAGGGACAATCCGATTCCTGTGCTAGGAGCGAAGGAGGTTATTCGGAGTGCCCTGCAGAGGGAGGCTATGAGGAACCATACCACGAGCAAGGTAGTTACACAAACCAGCGAGTCCAAAAGGACCCTTACACAAACACCTTCGACATAGAGTGGAGGGATCACTCTAACTTCTCTTGGAAGCCTCAACAGCCTACTCAAAATCCAACAGGGAGGGGTCCTCCCGGATATTCTCCGAAACAAGCTGCACAGGCATACCAACAGGCGTATCAGCCTCCTCCAAAAGACGACATCCAGACTTTCATGACACATTTCATGAAACAGCAACAACAGTTCATAGAGGAACAGCGGAAGGTCGTGAAAGGGCTTTCTGAAAAAATCAACAATCTTGAATGTTAGATAGCACAAGCTGGCCCTAGTCAGGGCAATCCTGGCAGATTACCGGGCAAGCCGGAGGTCAACCCTAACGCTCAATGCAATGCAATCACTCTTTGGAATGGTACTCAATACAAAGAGCGGCAACCACCCCCAGCCCCGGTAAAAGAAGCAGAGCATGGCCAGGCCCTGCAAAAAGACAAGCTTGCGGAGCATGGGCAGGCTGTGTAGGCCGAAAAGGGGAAGGCAAAGAAAGATGAAGTTAATGCTTACGTTCCGCCCATTCCTTTCCCTCAAAGGCTCAACCCACTGGTTCATGATAAGAAGTTTAGACCTTCTTGGAGATCATGAAGAAGCTCTACAATAACATTCCGTTCATCGAGGCCGTGTCCCAAATGCCCGCATACGCTAAATTCTTAAAGGACCTCTTGTCCAATAAGAAGAAATTGATTGACTACGGGACAATGGCCTTGACGGAAGAGTGTAGTGCGATCATTCAAAACAAGCTTCCAGATCCTGGAACATTCACTATCCCCTGCGACATAGGGAAGGTTCACTTCGAAAGAGCACTTTGCGATCTATGTGCAAGTGTTAGTGTTATCCCTTTGTCGATCAGTAAGCAACTCAATCTAGGGGATCTCAAACCTACAGCTATGTCACTCCACCTAGCAGATAGGTCTGTCAAGTATCGAGTGGGAATTTTGGAAGACATTCCTATCAAAACTAGGAACTTCTACGTCCCAGTTGATTTCGTGGTTCTCGACATGGAAGTAGATCACCACGTACCCATCATCCTGGGACGACCCTTTTTGGCATCTACTGGTGCCATCATTGATGTCAAGGGTCAGAAGCTCTCGCTACAAGTCAGCACTGAAAAGATTTGCTTCGCTGTTGATGAAGTAGTTCACAAAAGAGAGCCGGACGATTCATGCTACCTACTTGACATACAAGAGACAGCAGTTGACGAAAGCTTTGCACAGGCAGGCTGTGCAGATCCACTGTTGGCGTGTATCGCTCTTGCTAAAAACATTCGGGACCCAGATCCTGAGATAGGAGATTATGCAGGCCAGCTTGAGATCTTATCTCTGGCGTCTGACGAAGACGACATGAGATTTGAGAGGTTAGATAAGACGCCAAAAGTCTTTACAGAAGAAAATGCTCCGAAGATTAAAATGAACCCTTTACCTCCTAAGCTCCATTGTGCACTACTGGGAACAAACTCCACACATCCAGGTGATATAAATGTGAGTTTTACTGAGGGAGAAGAAGATAAGTTGCTGAAAGATAAGGGACGACACAAGAAGACAATTGTGTATTCCACCGATGACCTTAACGGGATTAATCCCTCAGTTTATACTCATTAAGCTAGCAGAAAAGGATCCACACACTGGCATGGGAGTATCATCCAAAAACAAGACCTAAGAATTGGAAACCGAGTCTTGTTGCCAAAGCTTAATGATCCTGGAGAGCCTACCAGACAAGAGCTAGTGCAACCATTCTCCAACCCACCTTCAACATGAGGAGCTCCGAGTCCAGCTACAAGACGTTAAAGAAACGCTGTATGGAAGGGAACCCAAGGTTCTTTTCCATTTTTCGCAAATAAAAAGCAGCAAGTTCAGGTTTCATTAATTCTTTTGCTGTTTCAATTTATTTTCTTTTAAACATTCTGGTCCGCAAGCTCTTTTTTTGCTAAATACGATTGTTGCTCCTGTTTTATTTTTTGGACGTTTCTAGTCTATTTTTGTGCAGTGAGGACACTGCAAGTTTTAGGTTTGGGGTGGCTATACTTTCAGCATAGTAGCTGCGGCCTTTTATTTCTTTTTAGCTTTTTTAGCATAATAACAAGTAATTTTCTTTAGTTTGTTTTTTATTTTATTTTATTTTATTTTTCTTTCTTTTGTTTGAATAAATTTTTGCAAGTTACAGATGAACTCGTTGGGCTTAATTGGGCCAAATCCGACACAAGTACAAGAATTTGTCCGAGTTTCCACGATCGAGTCTCGTGTCCGCTTGCATGAACATTGGGGAAGAGTTCCCGAATGGCCGAGTTACGCTTGTTGGTAGATTTTTCCAATTGTTTCGAATTCACTTCCAAACTCTTTGCATGCTTTATTTCTCAAGATATATTTGGCATTACATCTTGTGTCTTAGAATAGGTCCACAACCCCATCAAAGCAAAATTTTTACAAGGTTTGTTTCTCAGGGATAGGATTAAGGAATTCTTTTGCATAACCCACATTAACCACAAAACCTACCCATGTGTATATATTCACCTTCGTAAACCACTTTGGGCTTTTTCCTGGTAGCCATTTTTCTTAAATCCACATTCACTACCTTTACCCTTTGAACCTATGGCTACCATCATTTTGTTTCCTACACACACACCCTTATGCATTTTGCTCGGTCTTGTCTTTCCCCTAACATTTGCCTAACAACAAGATTCAGTGGTGGTTCAATCTTACATGGACTCAACATAAGTTGCATGTGCTGACTGTGGAGAATGGTATTCATTTGTCTACTACGCCTTCAGTAAAGAAAAGAAACAAGAGAGAGATACTTCACATAAGAAGAAAAGAAGCAACACAAAAAATTGTTGTATCTCGCAAAAAAAAAAGATGAAGAAGAAGAGAAGGCAAACAAAGAGTCTCCACCGCACACTCAATTTAGAACCATTCCACCTTGTTTGGCTTTGTTACGGTAAGACATTTCCCTTTGAGCATTTGCATCTTTTGATTACCTTTTTCCCTTCTTTCTTAAACTCAACATAAGCCCCATTACAACCCAAATAAAGACCTTTTGATCCCTGAAACTCAATCCCTGGGCCCGCATATTTGACCTTATTTTTAGTTTTTCAAAACTGCCAAATTCATTTTACCAGACAGAGAGGAAAGTTGTGAATTTGATCAATTGGATTAATTACCTAACGAAGTACATATTTGGATCATCTTGGCACTTTTTCTCACGTTTCTTGTAAGTTGGTTGCCGGGGCTTCTTTTGCGACATTCGGAAATCTTCCATGTAACTCTGGTTGATTGGCCCGGTTGATTCAAATGGGTAAGATGTTTTCATCCCAGTTTTCACAAAAATTGCTTGCGGACAAGCAAAATCTCAAGTTTGGGGTGGTGATGAGTGTGCTTTTTAAACTCTTTTACGGTCCATTTTTACGCATTTTTTACTTGCAAATATTATTTATTTTACTTATTTATTTTTATGCATTTTACTTGCTTTATTTTAATAATCCCTTTTGTCCGAGTGTCTTGATGCTTTGTACAGAAATAAGGACTAAAAGACGAAATTTGGGCCAGTAGCACAATTCCTACACAAGCAGCCCATGGAGAACGTTCCAGCATGGGCAGTCCATGGCCACGTGGCACGCCCGAATTAATCCTCAAGATTTTTGTCCAGAATTTGCAGAAATGTTCTGAAAATTATTCTAAAGATTCTGGTGATCCACATGCTAAATTTGGCGATGGTTTGAGTGATTACACAAGTGTACCACTCTCCACTAATTTTGGATGAATGCACTTATCTCGGAAAAAGAATTGGTCCACTTGACCACTTGTCCTTTGCTGCATGATGTGAGGAAAAGGAGCAGGAAGAGAAGACTTAATCTTGCATGCATGTGGGAGTTTCAAAGGTGGCAATTGCACCAACTAATTTTGGCGCATGTGAAGTGGTCCACTTCACCTATTTTTGGCGCAAGAAAGGTGGCACTTTGCTCCTTATTTGGCGCTATTAGATGGTCATTTTTCTGCCACTTTCCCTTCCTCCTTTGTACTATAAAAGGACAAGCACCAAGCTCACTAAAGGACATCATCACACACTCCCTGCAAAAAGACAAGATTGAAAACTAGGTAGTTAGCTTTTCTCTTTGCAATTAGAATTGTAAAAGCCTTTTGTACATGGAGAGTACATTATTGAAGAGGAGCCATATTCGTCATCATTTGTAATTCGTCTTCTTCCTTTACTCCTCCCTTAATGTATTTCCATTTTACTTTTGTCTTCTTTCTAATTGTTATGTCTAGCTGATTTTCTAGTTTAGGATTAGGGGATGAACTTGTTAATGTTTCCATGCTCATTTAATTAAAGTTTTATTTCTGAATTTTTTTATTTTTAATCCGGTAATGAATCTTCACTATGTTAATTGGCTGGACATCGCTTAACATGAAATTATAATAGGAAACGTTAAGTGACAGCGTCGTTTGCCTATAAAAAAACATTAACCGGGCTATAAAAACCGACCTCGAGGGAGGCATGCTTTTTATTGGAGATTAAGTAGGTAAATTTCTTAATGCTCTTAGTTTATTTCATCACTAGCAAGTGGATAGGGGACGTAAACTAGGAAGGGATTTTACGGCACTTCAAGAGTAGGTTATCGATCTAGCTTAGATTTACAGTTTCTTTTAAGAGAGTTTATTTTGAGAATTAATTCATAGATTTTACATAGGCTAGCTATGCGGTGACAAAACATGGTCTGCTTATGCTGAGCCTAATTGCATGGAAATGTTGGCAAGGAATTCTCCGAAGTCCTAGATATTTAATATTATTGAATTTTAATCATTTCTATTCGCTTTCGTTTTCCAATTCAAACATCAATCCTCAACATTATTTATTTCTCTAGGTAATCATAAGTTGGTTAGTTGAATAGTACTTAACAAAGATACCTGTGAGACGACCTTGGTACTACAACAACCCCGTATACATGTGGGAAGCTATCAGCAAGATACTTGCCAATCAGCTCCTCCAGATTGTAAGAATCAACCACCTCAAAATCAACTTGTCAAACCTAGCGCGATTCTCTTCAGAAATCCATCCTGGATTGTACTCGGTAAACATAGGCATAGGCATAAAGCGCGTGGGTATGGTCGGTGATGATGAAGTTGGGTCGGCAAGGGTTGGTGTTGGTCCTCCTAGGGGTGTTCTTGGGAAAAGTCATCTTGAACTAGGGCTAAAAAGGGTACAAACGAGATGAAAAATCAAAGAAAAACCTAAAGGGTGCTAGGGAAGTAAAATCGGCACTAAGTGTATGGATCTCTAGAGCTTGAATGATTTTGGTGTGGAAAAACATGGGGGCTATGGGTGTGTATTTATAGGCTCTAGAGGCGGTGGAATTGGTGGGTTGGTGCTGACTTTGGGTCCTATGGGTGCTAGGAATCCTCCTCAAACTAGTATTCAAAGTGGGTGTGTACTAGGAATCCTATTTCTCCAAGGATTAGAAAATTCCTAATCTAAATAAAATAAAATCTAAATCCTAATCCTAAAAACTAAAGGAATACTAACCTATATATATTTTTGGTGGGTCTAACACACTAAAAAAAATCGCCTGGGTGCGCCTGGGGTCAGTGTGCCTTCTTGTGCTCTCGGGTCGGTGTGCCTTTGGTGCAGATGGGTGCGCCTGGGTGTGCCCTCGCTGTGCTGGTTGGCGCGCCTACGGGTTCGCCTGCGGGTGCATCGATTGGTGCGCCTAGGTGCTTTCGGGTGCGTCCTGCCGGGCTGGTTGGTGCGCGCTGACCTGCGCGTTGGCACGCCTTGGTGCGTGCTGGTGCGCGGGTTGGTGTGCCTTGCCTAGCCCGTGGGCGCGCTAATTGTCCTCCTTGTGTGCCACGGTGCACTAATCGGTATATCCTAACCCAATTTTTTTGTTCTTCGATTTTTTTGTATTTTTATGAAATGTTTTTCTGATTTTTTTTGATTTTATAATTTTTTTATTTTTTTTTTTCATGAATTATGAAAAAGTGAAAAATCCTAGGGTGCTAGAAAAATAAAGAAAATCCTAAAAAACTAATCCTAAAAATTGTCTCCTCTAATTTAGCCTAGTTTGTTATGAACTTGGCATTGGAACCTAAGGGTATGTGCTAGATGTATATGAATGCATCAAAACAAATAAAATCCAACAAAGCACTCAAGCAAATCATCACACAAATTACGCAGAAAAGTAAAAGTTTGAGTTTAAAAAAAGCTCCTCTGGTTAATTTGATGAAGAAATCGTCTTGACCCATCCTCAATGTGGTTGATCTCTCCTCGAAAAATTCCTTCTTTCCTGCAAACTGCATAGACTCAAAAAAAAACATAAAAATTAATAAAATTAAAAGACTCAAAATACTAAACTACCTCAAATTGTGGGTTGCCTCCCACACAGCGCTTCTTTGCTGTCTTCTTAGTTGGACTGGATGGATGGGCCGTTATGGTGGATCATGAAGCTTTTCGGTGAATCGCCTCGCATGAAAATCGCCTTGATTGTAGACCTTCAACCTTTGACCATTCACTTTGAAAATTCCACTTCTTTCACTCCATATATCTACTACTCCATGCTGATAGACTTTCTTTACAATAAAAGGTCCCGACCATCTCGACCTCAGCTTCCCAGGAAATAACTTCATTCTTGAATTGTACCGAAAAACTTGGTCTCCTTCCTTGATTTCGCGTCGAATGATGTGCTTATGGTGCCATCTCTTTGTTCTCCATTTGTAGATCTTTGCATTCTGATAGGCATCTAATCACAATTCTTCGAGCTCATCAAGTTGAAGTAGACGCCTTTCTCCAGCTTTCTTCAAGTCAAAATTAAGAGCCTTTATTGCCCAATAAGCTTTATGCTGGATCTCTACAGGCAAATGGCATGACTTACCGTAAACCAACTTGTAGGGAGTAGTCCCAATAGGTGTCTTGTACGCTGTCCGGTATGCCCATAGTGCATCGTCTAACTTTGATGACCAATCCTTTCGGTTAGGAGTCACTGCCTTTTCTAGTATCCTCTTTATTTCCCGGTTGGAAGTCTCACCCTGTCCACTTATTTGTGGATGATATGTTGTCGCAACCTTGTGCTTCACTCTGTACTTCCTTAATAACTCCTCAAACTTCTTATTGCAGAAGTGTGTCCCTCCATCACTAATGATCGCGCGTGGAGTTCCAAATCTGGTGAAAATATTCTTTCTGAGGAAATTATTGACTGTCTTCCCATCATCATGAGGCACTGCGACTGCTTCTACCCATTTAGACACGTAGTCTACCGCAACTAGGATGTATCAATTTGAAAATGATGCGGGGAATGGCCCCATAAAATCGATACCCCAAACGTCGAATAACTCTACTTCTTGAATTCCTTGTTGCGGCTTCTCGTTCCTTCTACTGATGTTTCCTTCTCTTTGGCATTTGTCGCATGCTTTCACAAAAATTTCGCATCAGAAAACATCGAAGGCCAATAAAATCCCGATTGCAATACCTTCGTGGCAGTTTCCCATGCGCCAAAATACCCTCCGTATGGTCCAACAAGACACTGCTCCAGAATTGCCTCACTTTCGTCCTCAGGAATGCATCTCCGAATAATATTTTCATTGCACCTTTTGAAAAGTAGCGGCTCTTCCCAAAAATAATCTCGCACGTCGGCAAGAAATTTCTTCTTTTGATGCCATTGAATCCCCGGTGGTAGAATTCCGCTTATAAGGTAGTTGACGAAATCGGCGTACCAAGGAGGTTAGTTTGTAAAAATCGCATTCACCACGGCCAGATAATCGTCATGCAATGCGTCGCTAATTGGCTTCTCCTCTTCTCGCCTTTCACCATTCACAGTATCATCATTAAAATCAACTCAGAAACAACTGTCTTCTTCAAGTGGTCCTTCGGTAGCACGGAAGATATTAAACTCGATTTTCTCATTTCCAATCCTCAAAGTAAGCTTTCCATCACGAACATCAATTTGAGCTCCAGCAGTAGCTAAGAACGACCTTCCAGGAATAATCGGCATTTGAAAATCAATCTCCATGTCGAGCACCACAAAATCGACTGGCATAGAGAACTTCCAAACCTTGATTGGAATATCCTCCAATATCCCCACTGGATATTTAACAGATCGTTTTGCAAGTTGAAGAGAGATGGTAGTCGGCTTCATATCACCAATATCTAGCTTCTCAGCAATTTGCTTTGGAATAAGACTAGCACTGGCTCCCCAATCACATAGAGCTCGTTCAATGCATATAGAACCAATATTGCAAGGAATAGAGAAACTTCCAGGGTCCTTCAGTTTCGGCGGCAGCTTGTTCTGTAGGATTGCACAGCACTCCTCCGTCAAAGCCACTGTCTCATAATCTTCTAGCTTTCTTTTCCTGGAAAGAATTTCCTTGAGAAATTTAGCATAAGCAGGCATTTGAGAAATTACTTCAGTAAATGGAACATTAATATGCAATTTCTTTAAATGTTCAAGAAATCTCCCGTATTGTTCGCCTTTTTTGCCCTGATGAAGTCGCTGAGGGAATGGAACCGGTGGTTCATAAGCTTTGACTTCAGGCTATATCTCCTTCGGTTGCTCTTTTTCCTTCTTCGCTAGCTTCCACTTAGGAATCCACTTCTCTTGCTCTTGCTTCTTTTCCTCTTCTCCCTTTTCAGGTAACTGCTTCTCAGCGTTCGGTTGCTCATCTTCTTCTTCTTTCTTAATGTTGGTGTCGGCTACATCTTCTTTAGGTGGATAGGGATCATCTAATTGCTTTCCCCTTCTAAGTGCTACAACCTTGACTTGCTCTCTCAGATTAACTGTGGGCTGTCCCGGTAGGTTTCTTGGTGTCCTCATGATCGCCTCCGCTTGCTGCGTAGGTTTCTTCTCAAGCATTTTTTAGCGAGTCTCCATATTCTCCATCCGGTTGTTGATTCCTTGCATCATCTCCATTTGCATACGTTGAGTCTGTTAGTGTAATATGCCCAAAATCCAATCATGGATGTTTATTTATAGTCATGTACATACACTTTAAGGTTATTCCAATAAGTATCGTTTATGAGATAAACGATTGCACATACTTATAACCCTAGAATATTTGATATATTCTTAAATGTCCCTAGTCGGTTATTATTATGGATGGGTTGTAATAATAAATTAAGACTAGCGTATGTTGAGAATTTATATGTGATATGAATTCTACATACGGGTACAAGTTGGAGAACTTGTCGACCGGACTGACCCATATAAGAACGTTACATGGAACGTTATATGTTTGTCGATAGCGTTACTTATTGATGTGTTGTCCTTTGACCTGAGATCGTCAAGGTTCCCAACATATGAGTCATGTACTTTGATATTATTCCTAGTCATCCGTAACTGGGTGGACATAAGGGTAATCATTGGGTATATGATGTAATATGTAGCGGGTTTTGTATGATCCAGAGGGGAATCGTCCAACCCATAGAACGGGTATATTATCGGATGGTTTCTTGATAGAGTTGAACTGTAAATGCACGGCCGTGCTCGGATTATGATATGGTGATATCATCGGTATCCATTTTACACAGTTAACAATAGGATCAAGAAACCAAGATTAAACATATACGAGATTGACATATTCCATGTCTCGGTTTAATCTGATTATAGGACGAAAGGACGTTGACATGTTACGAGGCATAGAGAATCAGTACTGATCTTGTCGTTCGGGTAGCAATGATGTGTTGCTAGATGCCGCTCTTTGCTTATAATTGTAAAATGAGATTTTACAATTATTGCCGGACGTTACAAGTTCCTACAGGGTCACACACATAGAACCGTCGATTCGAGCAGGTGGTTGAACCGTGGTTGGACCATGGTTCGACCGGGGTGTGCTTGGACCGTGGTTGAACCAGGGTCGTTTTTGGGTGGTTGGTTTGCTGAATGTCAGCATTATTGAGCCCCTTTAGTGCCATGTGATGTGTATTATCTGATAATGCACAATGGTGGACAAGGTCACCAATATGCCACTTATTGGGGCCAAGGTGTTGGCCACTTTGGGATTAACTAATGCATTATGGCATTATGGGGTTGTGGGTGATCTGATCACACTTGCCACTTCCTCTCTTCCCTTCCCTTCTCTGAGTTTTCAGAGCTTAGAGCTCAGCCTTGAGAGCTTGAGAGAAAAATCACATACACACACTCTTGTTTGAGAAACAAGAGAAACACCACACAAGGCTCCCGGAAATCTGTTGCTAGCACATCAGTCCGAGAGAGCTCGGAAGTTGGATCGTGTGACGACTCCACCTTGATCGCGGTTCGTGTGGATACCGTAGAGGAGCCAGGCCGTTGTCTTGCTCTTGCTGATTCCATACACGAGTTAGGTGAAAGATCCTAATCTTCCAGGTATGTAATTTTGTTATACGGTTTATGTTGCTTCACATGTGGTTCTTGGTTTAGTTTCCGTGTTTCCGCTGCGTGTTCTTCGTGCTATATGAATGTCATATTGCTTTCGGAAACTTACAGTGGTAGCGGAGCCTTCTTGTGAAGCTATAAACCGTATAGGTGATGCATATGAGATATGATCATCTAAGCATGTGTAGGAATTATTTTGTGTATGAGATATGCTAAGTGATTTTGAACATGATGTGTTTTTGTATTGTCAAATGGTATGCTGAGTTTGTTTTGGTATTTGTTATTTGCCATACATATATGCATATGTTTGACATGTTTCCAGTAAATATACATGATATGTTCTATGTGATAGATCATGATCATGCTATATTGTATTCAATTGCGTATATATATGATATATGTTGTTGAGGTTGATTTGTCAAAAGTTTTTGACAACGAGCACTTGATTGGTATGAGATATCAATCAAGATGTTTATGGCAGTAGGTCGAAGAGTTCGACTAAGTAAAACCGAGTGTCGGTTTGTGTTTCGAGCGATTGTCGTTCAAGGATGTTTGGCCATAACATCGATGTTGGTGTGACCAACATCAATGTTGGCGTGTTGATTGGCCTCGGCCAAATCTTCAAAACATCGATGTTGTGTGACAAACATCGATGTTCTCATGCAAAGACTCAACAACATCGATGTTTAAGAGTTGAACATCGATGTTATTTGAGCTCAGCCAAATTATTTAAAGTTCCAGAATTCAGATAACATCGATGTTCTAGTTCCAACATCGATGTTATTGAGTTCCAGAAGTTCAAACATCGATGTTATTGTGCTACTGCCAAAACTTGAACTCACAACATCGATGTTTTATTGTTAAACATCGATGTTTTTGAGCTACTGCCCAATTTTGGAGTTCCAGAAACTTCAAACCTCGATGTTTAAATGTTAAACATCGATGTTCAGCACTCCAGAAACCTCAAACATCGATGTTGAGGTGTCAACATCGATGTTCTGGATATTCTGCCACCTTAAACATCGATGTTGAAGTGTTCAACATCGATGTTGTAAAGTCCAGTGGCTTGAACTGCGAATTCGGGGCAGAAGGAGGCCGAATTGGTGTCTTGTCTGAACAAAAAAGTTGTAGCTATACTTCTTAGCTTTCCAGGGACACCAAGTTTGCACAAATCCGAGCTCTACAGCTCTGGATATGTCCGAAATACTGAGTACTGCCAAAATCTTGAACTTTCAGAATCTCAACAACATTGATGTTTGAAAGTTCAACATCAATGTTATTGAGCTACTGCCAAATAGTTTGGAGTTCAAGAATCTCAACAACATCAATATTTAACAGTTGAACATCGATGTTATTGAGCTACTGCCAAGTTGTTGGGGAGAATCAGATTCTCACAACATCGTTGTCCCAAATGGTAACATCGATGTTATCATGTATTTTGGTTTCAAACTTACATGACATCAATGTATGATTTATCAAGAACAAGCATGTGATGTGTTGGAATTATATGTTGATGAAAAATATTAAGTTCTTAGTTGCCTTCCATGATAAGCACTCATCAAGCCTAAGATCAACACTTGGTAGGTTTTGCCCTCGCAAAGGTGCCAATGTTTATCCTAGGAAGGTGCGAGTGGATAATTGAAATATCTCGACTGCTTATTGTGGGTGTGGACTTAACTAGGTTATCTTAATAGGATTAAGGACCTAGAGGCAAGGGTTGAGGAATGTCTATAAGATAGACTTGGACAAGGTGTTGTTCACTCAACTATCCAAGAGTTACATAGAGATGTAATTGACAAGAGTTGTCTACCTAAATAGCTATGTTGTAGGCAATCAGCCCTCGCTGACTTATGTTGTAGTGAAATATGGATCTTGGCCTACTTATATAATTGTCTTGATTTATATAGTAGGAGCACATTTAATAAAATTCCTTATTAAATGATTTGTATGCATGACTCTTATTTGTGTGAGTTGATCTTTGTTGTAGTATTACCAAGACACAACACACTAGCACCTTTTATTGCGAATGGTCCTTTTGAAGGACAAGCTGAATAGGAATAGTTTCCTAGAGTGACATCACATTTTGAGGATAGCCTTCAAACAAGAAAAATTTGTATGTCCTTGAAGGGCCTGTTCTTAATGAATTGGCGCCTATTGCTTCTAGGGCAGAAGTAGATGCTTGTGAGAAGCATGTTGATGATGCATTGGATGTTGTATGCCTTATGCTAATTGCCATGGACTCTGAGCTTCAGAAGCAAGATGAGAACATGGGTGCGTTCGATATGATCGAACACCTAAAATGCTCTTCAGAGAGAGAGCAAGCAAAGCGTGAGATGTATGAGACCTCTAAGGCATTGTTCCAATGCGAGATGGCTAATTCATCACCCGTGAGACCTCATGTGCTGAAAATGATTTGAAACATTGAGAGCCATGAGGATCTTAGTTTCCTTAGTGAAAGAAAGGGTAAAGCAAAGTTTGACAAGAAGAAGAAATGTACCAAAGGGTTTGGTGCATGTGCCTCTTCTTATTCTCATGTGCTGAAACCCTTGGGTGGTATTGCGAAAGAAGGAAATTGTTTCCGTTGCAATATATCAGGCCATTGGAAACACGACTGCCCTGTTTACCTTGAAAAGGTAAAGAAGCAGAAGGGAAGTGAGACTTCCGCTTCATGTATTTTGTTATAGAGACTAATATCTCTATCTCTGTATCATGGGTATTAGATACCAGATGTGGTTCTCACATTTGTGGAAATGTGAAGGAAATGAGAGAGAGTAAGAGATAGGATAAGGATGAGATAGACCTACATGTCTGAATTGCAACAAGAGTTGCTACATTAGCCGTAGGGATTCACTATCTATCCTTACAGAGGGTTATGGTTTTAGAACTGGACAATTGCTGTTATGTACCTACCATAAGCAGGAATTTGATTTCTGTGTCTTGTATGGAAAAGAAAGGTTTTTCATTCGTAATAAAGAACAATTGTTGTTCTATTTATTTCAATGAAATTTATTATGGTGGTGCATAATTGAACGATAGTTTGCATGTTCTAAACCTAGAAACACCTGTCTATAACGTTAATACGAAGAAGGTTAGAATGAATGATTCTAGTAAAACCTATCTCTAGCATAGTCGTTTGGGCCATATAAACGAGACTCGTATTTCTAAATTCCATAAAGATGGACTGTTAGACTCATTTGATTAATAATCATTTGAGACATGTGAGTCATGTTTATTAGGCAAAGTGACAAAGGCTCCCTTTACTGGTAAAGGAAAGGAGCTTCGGACTTGTTAGGTCTTATACATACAGATGTATGTGGACCTATGTCTATACACGCTAGAGATGGTTTTCAGTACTTCATTGTATTCACTGATGGTTTCAATAAATATGGCTATGTGTTTCTAATGAGACACAAGTCTGAATCCTTTGAAAAGTTCAAAGAATTCAAGGATGAAGTACAGAATCGACTCGGGAAAGGTATTAAGTTGCTTCGATCTGATCGAGGAGGTGAATACTTTGACCGAGAGTTTCTTGATCTTCTTAAAGGTTGTGGTATAGTATCACGACTTACTCCACCGGGTACGCCTATGGTATGGGGTATCCGAAAGGAGGAACAGAATCTTGTTAGACATGGTTCGTTCTATGATGAGTCAAGCTGACTTTCTATCTTGTTTTGGGGACATACATTATTGAGTGCTGCATTTACCTTTAAACATGTTCCATCTAAGTCGGTCGAAAAGACATCATATGAGATATGGACTGGGAAGCGTCCCAATTTGTCTTTTACGAGGATTTAGGGTTGTGAAGCTTACGTGAGACGTGAAGCATCAGATAAACTCGACCCTAAATCAGACAACTGCCTTTTGTATGATACCTTAAAAGGTATTATTTCTATAATCCCATAAAGCACAAAGTGTTTGTGGCTCGGACTACTATTTTTCTAGAAAGGGAGTTTATTTCTAGAAGAATCAGTGGGAGGATAATAGAACTCGAAGAAGTTTGAGATTTAGAGGCTGAGATGGAACAAGGACAGGATCAGCAAATTGTTGTGGATGAGAATCCTGTGCCTAAAACACATGGGCCGCATAGGTTGGATAGGACTCGGTATTAGCCTGAGAAATATTGATTTCTTATGACTCATACTGGAGACGTGTTGCTCATAGGTGATGATGAGCCCACTTCCTATCAGCTGGCCATTACGGGTCTGGACTCCAAGAAGTGGCTAAGAAGCCGTGAATTCGAAAATGGAATCCATGTATGAAAACAAGGTATGGACCTTGGTTGAGCCACCCGAAGGGGTAAAACCCATAGGGTGCAAATGGGTCTTTGTGAAAGACCGACATGGATGGTAATGTGATTACCTTTAAATGGCAATTGGTTGTGAAAGGTTTCATGTAAGTTCGTGGTATTGACTATGATGAAACTTTCTCACCAGTCGCCATGGATAAATCCATCCGGATTCTATCGGCTGTAGCTACATACCATGATTATGAGATATGGTATGCAGGTTGCAAAGATCCATTTATGGATTGAAACAAATTTCTAGGAGTTGGAATCTTCGTTTTAATGAGGTAATCAAAGAGTTTGGTTTCATCAAAAGTGAAGATAATCATGTGTTTACAAGAAGGTTAGTGGGAGCACTATTGTTTTCTTGTTGCTGTATGTTGACGACATCTTATTCAAAGGGAATGATATTCCAACACTATAGTCTGTAAAAGACTTGGTTAGGAAAGAATTTCCCAATGAAGGACTTAGGAGGAGCTACCTAAATGTTAGGTATAAAGATCTATAGAGATAGATCCAAAAGGCTTCTCGGGCTAAGTCAGAGTACATAAATTGACAAGGTGCTAAAGGGATTTCGCATGCAAAGATACCAAGGAAGGTTTCTTGCCCATGTCACTTATGTTTTTGAGTGTCACAAGCAGATGCCAATCTGATCCCGGTGAAAGTCACTGGACAACGGTTAAATATCCTTAAGTACTTGAGAAGCACTAAGGATGCATTCCTGGTTTACGGAAGCATTGATGGGCTTGTTGTAAAGTGTTACAAAGATGCTCGCTTCCAAACCGATAGGGACGATTTTAGATCGCAATCAGGTTATGTGTTTTTGTCTTGGAGGTAGTATTGTGAGCTGGAAGAGTTCCAAGCAAGAACAATTACCGACTCTACAACTGAGGTTGTGTATAGTTCCTTTTGGGAACAATGTAGCAGATGCTTTGTCTTATCTTCTCACGCAACGGAAGCATGATGGTCATGCTAGATCCACATGTATGAGATACATGGATGATTGGCTTCAGTGCAAGTGGGAGACTGTTAGTGTAATATGCCCAAAAGCCAATCATGGATGTTTATTTATAGTCATGTACATACACTTTAAGGTTATTCCAATAAGTATCGTTTATGAGATAAACGATTGCACATACTTATAATCCTAGAATATTTGATATATTCTTAAATGTCCCTAGTCGGTTATTATTATGGATGGGTTGTAATAATAAATTAAGACTAGCGTATGTTGAGAATTTATATGTGATATGAATTCTACATACGGGTACAAGTTGGAGAACTTTTCGACCGGACCGACCCATATAAGAACGCTACATGGAACGTTATATGTTTGTCGATAGCGTTACTTATTGATGTGTTGTCCTTTGACCTGAGATCGTCAAGGTTCCCAACATATGAGTCATGTACTTTGATATTATTCCTAGTCATCCGTAACTGGGTGGACATAAGGGTAATCATTGGGTATATGATGTAATATGTAGCGGGTTTTGTATGATCCAGAGGGGATTCGTCCAACCCATAGAACGGGTATATTATCGGATGGTTTCTTGATAGAGTTGAACTGTAAACGCACGGCCGTGCTCGAATTATGATATGGTGATATCATTGGTATCCGTTTTACACAGTTAACTCTAGGATCAAGAAACCGAGATTAAACATATACGAGATTGACATATTTCATGTCTCGGTTTAATCTGATAATAGGACGAAAGGACGTTGACATGTTACGAGGCATAGAGAATCAGTACTGATCTTGTCGTTCGGGTAGCAATGATGTGTTGCTAGACGCCGCTCTTTGCTTATAATTGTAAAATGAGATTTTACAACTATTGTCGGACGTTACAAGTGCCTACAGGGTCACACACATAGAACCGTCGATTCGAGCAGGTGGTTGAACCGTGGTTAGACCATGGTTCGACCGGGGTGTGGTTGAACCGTGGTTGAACCAGGGTCGTTTTTGGGTGGTTGGTTTGCTGAATGTCAGCATTATTGAGCCCCTTTAGTTCCATGTGATGTGTATTATCTGATAATGCACAATGGTGGACAAGGTCACCAATATGCCACTTATTGGGGCCAAGGTGTTGGCCACTTTGGGATTAACTAATGCATTATGGCATTATGGGGTTGTGGGTGATCTGATCACACTTGCCACTTCCTCTCTTCCCTTCCCTTCTCTGAGTTTTCAGAGCTTAGAGCTCATCCTTGAGAGCTTGAGAGAAAAATCACATACACACACTCTTGTTTGAGAAACAAGAGAAACACCACACAAGGCTCCCGGAAATCTGTTGCTAGCACATCAGTCCGGGAGAGCTCGGAAGTTGGATCGTGTGACGACTCCACCTTGATCGCGATTCGTGTGCATACCGTAGAGGAGCCAGGCCGTTGTCTTGCTCTTGCTGATTCCATACACGAGTTAGGTGAAAGATCCTAATCTTCCAGGTATGTAATTTTGTTATACGGTTTATGCTGCTTCACATGTGGTTCTTGGTTTAGTTTCCGTGTTTCCGCTGCGTGTTCTTCGTGCTATATGAATGTCATATTGCTTTCGGAAACTTACAGAGTCTCCATTATGGCTTTCATCATAGATGTAAGATCCATGTCTTGATTCTTCGGAATTTGCATGCTCTAACTCTTCTGCCCATAATCGTTTCTTTGAACGTTGTCTTGCTGATTCGGGTTGGTCTCCCTCCATGAGAAATTAGGATGATTCCTCCATTCCGGATTGTATGTGCTGGTGTAGGGTCCACGTTGTTGTTGGCGTTGATGAATGTAATTCATCTGCTCAATGGTCAACTCGTCTCTGGTTGGACATTTCATTGAATTGTGTCCAGCACCTGCACATTTATCACATATTAAACTCGGCATAACAGCAGCAACACATGATTTTACTTGCTGACTCAAAGCGTCAAGCTTTGAATTAAGCATTGTCACTGTCTCCACTTCCAGAATTCCAGCTACTCGCTTGTTGATTGATCGTGAAGAGCTTTGGTAACTGTTACTCGCCATCGTCTCCAATTTTTTATACGCCACATCTAGTGCTTGCGCCATGAACTCCCCTCCTTGTGCTGCATCCAAACTCATATGCAATGGCTCATTTAAACCATTAAAAAACGATTGAACTACAAGCCATTCGGGTAATCCATGTTGTGGGCATCCTTGAATAAGATCCTTATAACGTTCCCATGCTTCACAAAAACTTTCTCCATCGGATTGAATGAATGATGTAATCTTGCTCCGGATACATGCTTGTTTATCAGGTGGATAATATTTTGCAAGAAAAGCCTTTGAAAGCTCATCCCACGTCTTGTATGTTCCAGCTGCTCCTGATCTCAACCACTTCTTAGCCTTGCCTTGCAAAGAAAACGGAAATAATCGAAGTCGAACTGCATTATCAGTCACCCCATTGATCTTGATCAAATAACAAATCTCCATGAACGTCTGTAGATGTTGGTTCGGGTCCTCATCATCCAAGCCTCCAAATTGTTCCTATTGCACCATGTGAATGAGTGCTGTCTTCAGTTCGAAATTGTTGGCATTGATTGCTGGCCTTGCAATGCTCGACTGCACTATATCCAAACTCGGTGTTGCGTAGTCATACAAAGTCTTGTTTTCTTCTTCTGCCATGATGACTGTCTCGAAATTATCTGCTACAACATCTGTCTCCTCTTCTATTTCAGTGTCTTGAAGAAATTCCACAGGCTCAACGACTTGTTTTTGCTTTTGCTTCTTCTTGTCGCGCAACTGCTTGTATAAGGTTCTCGCGATCTCCGGATTGATCTCAGGAATTGGACTCGATGAAGCACTGCGTCTCGTCTTCGGCATTAACCAAAATCAACAACACTAAAAAAAAAAAGAAAAAAAATTATTTAAATAAAATTAAAAACTAAAAAGAAACTACTGCGGAAAATAAAACCTAAAGTAATCTAGTTGCAATCTCAGTAATATTAAAACCGTTTGTTCCCCGGCAACGGCGCCAAAAAGCATGATGCGTTATTTTTACGCGTGACTTTTCAAATTTATAATTCTTGATCAATTCACAACACGACACACAAATATATCACGAGTAAATGCAACGATTGTTAACTGCAAGCATACAATGTACTATGTAGTGTCGTAGTCTAATCAAGGTCGATCCACGGAACAAGGGAAATAAGTACTATCTAAATTACAACATATGATTATCTAGGCAAATCAATCAAAGATGGTGTAGGGTGACGTCAAAATCAAATAATAAAAAGAAATAAAACTCCAGACTTAATCTAAAGTAAAGTTCTATCAATATCTAAAGCAATCTAGGAAATCGGGGTTCACAATTACTTTCTAGGTTTATTATTCAAGGATGTCGATTTCTCTTGTTGATGTGTGATTGTGGGCAATTGTTTCTAATGTCTTAATCCTCAGCTCTCGCATGTTGAATCAAATATTCAGCAAAGATTACTACCTAGCTCTCGCATAGCCTAGCATCCATACTAAATTTATTAAGCACAAAACAATCAATCAAGCCCTAAGAAACTATCAGCTCTCGCATATTTTAGCATCAATCACTCTATGTTCTTTTAGGTATCAACATATAAATCACGCAGCTCTCGCATGTTGCAATCAATAAGAATCATTCCAAAGTAGATATGTAATTCGGCACACATAGATTGAACAATCAACACAACCAATTGAATAAACATCAATCCATAGATAATAAAACCATAGAAGTAATTAGCTATATCCCAAATCCTAGATTAGAGAATTAGTTCCACTTAATAAAATAGCAATAAATCAATATCTACAAGAATTCATCATGTGAATAATTTAACAGAAAGAAAAGCGAATAAAGAGAGAGAGAGAGGGATCGATTGGCTGATTGGTGTTGGTAGGTGTGGCGTCGACTTCTTGCTCCTCTTGTCTCGATTTCTGTTGCAATTGGACTGGTGATTCTGTGACTCTAAACCTTCAGTTCTTGCTAGAAAAATGTTGAATTATTGTGGGGAATAACCTTTGAAATTGGATGAGGAATTCGGCACCACCTAGAGGATCCAAAAGAGTAGAAACCCTAACTCTACTAGTGTGTGTAACCTAATAACTAACCAATTCGGCAGAGCTTCGCCGTCTGACTTCTGCCTCCTGATTATGTCAACCTAGGGGGTCCTTTTATACTGACTTTAGCTGCTGGAAGTCGGTGGGGCTCTCCTTCTTTGAATTGAAAATGAATTCTTGACTTGCACTCCAAGTTGGTCTTTTGCCTGTTTTCTGACCCGAAACTTGCACGCCATGTTTCCTCTAGAAGACGTCCGAACTGGGCATTGGGCTCTTCCACAAAGTTCTAGCTAATTCTCTCATCTTTCTTTTCATAAAAAAACTCTTCAATTGAACTTCTATAGCTCAAGATATCGCAGAAACACTGGGCCTAGGTCGGCACAGCAAAATCTGCATTCTGGGCTGGATTAACATAATTACTGCTCCTTGTAGACACATCCAAAAAATATGAAATTTAATCCATATAAAGCTCTGGAAGTCTAGTTTTGTCTCCAATTGGTTGCACTTAATTTTAATGCCCAGAACTCCCCAAATCTTCAAAATAGTTGGCTAGGCTCACTGCTGAAAGTTTCCTAAATTGGACCTGGTTTCCAAACTTGGCTAAAAAGCTTCCATTCTTCAATAAAAACGATAAATTCCTGATAAAAATACTTAATCAGCAAAATTAAAGTACTAATTGACACAATGCATCGAAACACACAAAAAATATAAAGATTATACACATAATTGACCAAGAGTACATAGTAAAAGCCATTCAAAACCATCATAAAAACACTAACATTTAGATGTTATCAAATCTCCTCAAACTTAAACTTTGTTTGTCCTCAAGCAATTAAAACAAAATAAACCAAATGAGAATTTTGAAAATCTCCACCAAATCACACAATCAAAAAGAATTTATTTCAAGACTTCCAAGGTATTCACCAATAGCTTATGAAAAACATTCAGAGCAAATGCCAAGAAAGAAAGAAAATCTCATGAAAAAGCATTCATGCAATAGTCAGACTTACCTGTATAAGCTTTCACACAAATCACTTAGCAAAAATCATCTTCCCATATGCATGTAGGAATGAATTGACATCATGAAAATTTGAAAAACAAGTCCCATAGGCAAATTCCAGAACTTAACTCCACTATTATGAATAAACACTCTCAAAAAGATCAATAGGTCTTTACAAAGGGTTGTAATGGGGTCTTAGGTAAAGATTCATCAAAGAAAAGGTATATAGGCAATCAAAGTTCAAAAACTCACTTAAGAAAAGATTGCAATGTGCATTATCAAGAGATTAAAAAGAATTCTCAAAGTGCAAGTCTTGAAATAACATCCATCATGTGATCATCAAAAGAAATTCAACTTGTTTCAGGAACCATAATTGCGCAATTTCCATCTTTTTTTTGGATTTTTTTTCTGATTTTGTTTTTTGGAATCGACCTTTGCCGATTCTTTCTCTTTTTTTTCCCAATTTTTTTTTTGCGCTTGACATTTCATAACATATTTGAAATAATTTGAAAGTACAAACATCTTCAATGCATAGATCTTCTTGGATGTGAAAAGATACGGTACAATTGCACTTATTATAGAAAAGAATCTTGATAAAAACTCATAACAACAATCTCTTAAGGAATTATGAAAAATAGGGTATGGATAATGAAAGAAAAGAATGGTAGCTATAAGGTTTCAAAGGGTTAAAGGTGGGTAAATGTGGATAAAAAAAAAATTAGCTACCATGATTTAGGCTCAAAAGGGGTAAACAAGGAATAATGATAAAGGGTAGCTTTTTATTGGCTTGTTGGTTTAAGTAAAGAATGCCTAAATCATCTCTTTCATTAAGCATTTATGAGAAAAATTCGCTTTGAAAAGTTCTGAAAACTTGTTCTAGGACATATATGTTGACGTCAAAATTTTTGAAAAATAATGCATAGGGTGTCAAAAAATTCTAAGCAAAGAATGCTAGAACTTGCATGTCATAACTAAGCATGAGCACAAGATCAATCAAAAATCAAACTTCTTGCATGTAACGCCCCGAATTTCGTTAATTTAATTTTTTCGGAATTTTCAAAACTTTCAAAATTTAAATTTCCATTTTTACCCTTGAGGAATTTCCGGATTTTTGGTTATGGAAATAAACTATTTTCCTTGGAAAAAATGTATTTAGGTTGGGTTATAAGGAGTTTGAGTTTCGTCGGAAACGGGGTCTCATTTCGAGGTGAAACGGGGTTTGAACGATGACATGGTCGAAACTACGTCGTTTTGGATGTGAAAAAAAAAAAATGAAAAGCGTTGACCAGGGGGTTGACCGCGCCTAGTGGAACGACATGTCGTTCACTAGGGCGGCCAAACCCTAGCCGTCACCTCTCCTTCTTTTTCTTTTCTCTTTTCACTTTTCTTTTTCTTTCTTTCTTCTTCATCTCAACTCTTCCAAGCCGCCGCCTCCCCCCACCTTTCTTCTCCTTCTTCCTTCTCTCTCCCTCTTCTCTTCTCCTCTTCCACAACCCTCTCCCCAAACCGGTACTCTACCCGACCTGCTCCTCTCTACTTCTTTTTCTTCGTTTGGTTCCCTTCCACACACACATGACGACGGCCATATCTTGTTTCTTTCTTTT
>JAKUCV010002860.1:0-27895 GCA_028386065.3 Turnera subulata | reverse complement strand
ATTACATGTCATTTAAGGGTGCTGGTTGTGTTTTAGTTTTGTAACCGTCTGTAGATGTGTTATTGGTGGTATTGGACAGGCCACGCGGCTAAGAAATATAATAACCGTTGAGTAGAATCGTTATAGATCAGTTATTGACATACATAAATTAACTCCTTCTCTCTACTCTTCGTTTCTTTACTCTCGACTCTCTCTATCAATTACTTCTCTTCTCCTCTAAATCCCTAGTTCTATACTTAACACAAAATGAATTTTAGAGGTCTGGCAAGTTACCTAAAGGTTTAAATAATCAATTCGAGGCTAAAAGGATTAGAGAATTAGTTTGTACCACTAGATCATCATGATCCATGTAGGAGTTATAGTTGGTACCTTAGGTTTTGTATTACACGGGTTCATGCTAACGCTTTTTGTTCTTTTTCCTTTGCAGAAGAGTAGCATATTTTTTGTTTAGAACAACATGGATGTTGCGTTTAGAGAAACTTTATCCACAACTAATTACAATGCACATTAGTTTCTATATATATAGTTGGGTGGTAAGTATTTGGTGATAATTGTCTTGGTCATTTCCTTTCTTCCTTATTACATGAACTTCACTTATTGTTCCTGACTCGGTCTCTAGAAACAAAGACTCCGAATTGTCTTGGTCTATCCTTACACGTTTTCGTCAACTGAACTTATTTCGAACAATCTCAATCGTAAATTAATGTCTTTAGAGCAACATCAGGATGCCACGTGTTAGTCTTGTTAGTAGCGAACACATGGAATTTCGGTGTGGGTCCCACTTTTAAAAATTTTTTTCCACAAAGTCAAAATTTCACATTCCGCTACTCACGAGGTGACACGTGGCGGCCTTGCCTGGGAAGATGTCTGGGGAACAAGATTGGTACGATTAACAAAAGGGTTAAAAGAAGCAATGTATCCTTTCACTTTTCCGATTTCATTGTTTGTCTCCCTCTGATTTTTATTTCAAACTTTATATCCCCAAACTTGATAGAAATAGAGCAATATCGTCCAAAATCCCTGCAATTGTCGGTTGTCCAATCACAAGCCGCCACGTGTCTTGGAGGGGTCGGGCTCGACGTCCAGGTGTAAAATGTTTTCATTCCCCTCCATATTTTCCAGAAAATGGGGATTTTTCGAAAATGAAAGAAAAGAAAAAAAATATTTTTTTAATGGTTGGGCTATTTAGTGCGCTGTGGGGAATGAAAACATTTTCAATCGCCGCATTAATCTCGGTTGGCATTCTCCTTCCCTATCCCCTTCATCGCCGCATTAATCTCATCAATATACCCTTCAATCGGCGGCATTAAGGTTGCCATAAACCTCGCCTTCGGGAACGACGTCAAGTCCAGTACCAACGCGACCGCCCTCAGCTTCTCCGGCAAGGCTTCGATGGCCTCCTTCTTCAGCTGAAGCAGCCCCGACTCCGCCGCCTGGCGCACCCTCTGCCGTCGCATCAGGACCCTGCTATACTCCTTGGCCAGCCGCTTCCCGTCCTCCTCTGTGAGCTCGTACTTGGGGACTTTGTCGATGTCCACGAGCCCCAGGTGCCCATGGGCAACGACGTGTCGGGGATGCCCATGGCCTGCCTCCTGCCTTTCTTGAGGATCTCCTTCTCCCTGATCCGGACTTTGCTTTCGGGGCTTGAGGAACCGGACCGGGGTGGGGGCGTTGATGCAATCCTCGTATAATCGGAACTTCTCCTGGTCCTGGCGGGAGAAGACGCAGGCGCCGTCGTCGTCGCCGCCTCCGCTAGGGGACTTGCCCTTCTTGGTGTTGACCTGGGAGCCCTACGTGGGTTGGTTGTCTTTTCCCTTGCCCTTGGTTGAGGAGGAAGTGGTGTTGTGTCAGTGACTGGATAGGGCTTTGCTTCTTGGCGATCCTCAACTTTTTTTTTCCTTTTTTGTTATTATTAGAATTAGAACAAAGTATAAAAATGGGTTATTGGTTATCGGAAATGAGGAATTGCAGAGTTTTATTAATGCCAACCATTAAAAAAATATTTTTTTTCTTTTCTTTCATTTTTGAAAAATCCCCAGTTTTAGGAAAATAAAGAGGGGAATGAAAACATTTCCACTTGGACGCCGGGCCTGGCCCCTCCATGACACGTGGCGGCTTCTGATTGAACAACCAGCAATTGCAGGGATTTTGGACGACATTGCTCTATTTCCATCAAGTTCGGGGATATAAAGTTTGAAATAAAAAGAAGAGGGACACAAACATTGAAATCGGAAAAGTGAAAGGACACACTGTGTCTTTTATCCTTAACAAAAGTAATGATACATGATTGGTAAAAAATAGTTTTTGGTATAAGATTGTTATAAGCTTAATTATTTATGTTATTATAAAAATTTATATGTATTTATTGAAAATTTATGATTTATAAATAAATAATTATTTATATTATTATTATAAATGTAACAGTCCGAGTAAAAATTTATATTTTTACCGGACTGTAAAATGATTTGTACAGTAATTTACCATATAAAAATAATCTTGGGTAATTATTTCAGGGTAAATTATGCATCGGATTCTGAAACCGACCCTTACCCCACGTCCTAGATTTTTCTGCAGATTTTACGGACCAGAGCTGGTATTTTTCGGGTCCAGGAATCTTCAGAAAAGTTAAATTTATCCTCGAATTATCGGACCAGAAATAAAGTCAAGGGGGTATTATAGTTATTTTTTTGGTCCGAACGGGACACGACTGCATAATTGAATTATGCAGCCGCCTTCTCCTGTGAAGCTTGTGAGCTGCTTGTCTAACCCGTGCTCAACCAGTACCATGCACGTTTATTACCTGTGTTTCATCTGCTTCCACACTACCCACTGCCCAGCTCCTCTTCCAGTAACCTTCCCTTCTCCGGCAAAACTCAAACACCTAGTGCAACTCTCCTGCAAAAACAAACCAGAAGATAGGGAAAAAAAAAACAAAAAGACACACACATATCAGCCCCAAAACGCCGTCATTTTGGACAGCCCTACACCCCCATCTCCCCTCTTCTTCTTTTCTTTTCCTTCCTCTTCCCCCGTGAGCACTCCCACCGTGAACCACCACAGCCCGCCACCATCTCCCTCTCCCTTCCTGCTCGCTTGCTTGCCGTCGCTGCCAACCGTCACCATCGGAGACAAGCTGCCCATGACCGCCACCTAACCCGCTTCCTCGCACCGCCGCCCCTACTCGTCGCCCTCCATTGCTCACCTCCCACTGCGTCGCCATCTGCAGCCGTACCTACAGCCGCCAGCGACGTCGTCTTCCCTCGCATCCGTTTCGCGTCGCCGGCGTCACGCCCGATCCGCGCCTCGTTTGTCGCCCCGCCGCCTAGGTGAGTTCGGGATGAAGACGACCCGTTTGAGGAGGGTCGACCCTACTGCACCACGGGTTAGGCTATTGAGCCGGGTCAGGTGCTGGGCCAGGCTATGGTTGGGCCTGTGTTTGGACCTGACCATGCTTGTGGACTGACCCTTGGGGCTTGGTTCTGGGTCGGCCCAGAACTTATATGGGCTTGAACTGCTAGGTCCAGTCCGTTTTAAATTAAAAAAAAAAAAAGAGAAAAAGAAAAAGAAATTTTGGAAAAAAATAAAAATAATTCTGGAAAAAAAGGAATAAAATAATAATAATAATAATAATAATAATATGGAGTAATACTTGGAAAAGATTATAAGGTATATTATATGGAAATAATTATTTTTAGAAAAGTATATACCTAAGAAAATAATTTTAGAAAGGGTATTAGCAAAGTATTAAATATCAGAATAGTAACCGGGTATAAGTATAAGTATTGTATTTTGACACTTGAAAATAAATAGTGAATTATGACGATAATGGGAATAACCCGGGGGAGTACCGAGTTGGTTCAGTATTTATTTTACGGCTTACAGTATTAGTCTGGCATTTGCATATCATCTTATGTGTGCATACATTATTGGTTGATATAGGAGTTGATAACGAGCAGTATCCTGAGGAACTAGAGCCGGGACATTTCGAGGACTTTCAGGAGTAGGAAAATCGGCTAAGGTGAGGATAAGTAAATATTTATATACTGCCCGTGATATCAAGTTGTTGTTTGTTTGCTATGGGTAATATTTGCCCATATGATACTTTGTGGTTGGGAATGGTTGTCGTGAGATGAATTTAGTTGATATTTGTTGCCGTTGATGTTGTTGAAATGTTGCTACTGTTGATGTTATTGATGATGTTAGAAATGTTGACTATTAGTGTTGTTGTTGACTGTGAGAAATGTGTGAGTTAAGTACCGGGGGTACTAGTATGGGAAACAGTTTGGAATAAGTTTGTATTATCCAGACGAGCGGAGAGGCTGTTAGCCTGCTCGGGATAATGAGATATTGGTAGGATAATAGAAGCATAGTAATTAGATGAGGGTAAAGAAATAATAAAATGGAAATGCTTAGACATCTAGTAAGTCACAGTTAAATGTTGGAACAACCTGATGGTAGTCTTTATCTTATGGTGCTGGGGGAGAGTGTGCTAGGGGTCTGCTCCCTGTCTGTACCAATTTTTATTTTAGGCACTGGGGGAGAGTGTGCTTGGGGTCTGCTCCCTGTCTGTGCCTGTTATTACGTGGAGGTACCGGGGCGGGGTCCACGGGCTAGCTAGCTTGACTACCAGGCGACGACCACCATTTAACTAGTGATAGGGGCCCTGATAATAAAATTGGAATAGCATGTCTAGAATCACAAGAGTGTTATTTAAGGTTTGTGAGAACCTTAGTTAGTTGCTGGTAATGTGACTTGGAAATTTACGGTTGCTTCTATATGTATATTTGCTTATGGATTTTACCCGGTGAGCACTTCGGACTCACCCCTCACCTGCGTGACCTGGTCACGTAGTTTGATTGTTCGTAGCTTAGGTACGTTCGAGGCAAGCTGTGGCGCACCCTCTGCCAGGCCCGGATCCATCCTGCGTTGCATCATTTTCATATTGTATTAAGACTTCCGCTGCTTGCATTTTGTTACTCTGTTTTTGTTGCATGTTGTAATAATGTCTCCGTGTCGGGATGAATACTGTTGTTGTATTATTACTGTTGGCTTGTGATATTTGCCGTTGTGGATTCTGTAATAAATAATAGGTCCCACGTGTTTACTTTATATAACGGTAAATACGGTTCGGGGCGTTTCATTTCGGTAGCGGAGCAGGCTGTAGGTCCTTGGTTGTTGCTTGATTGTCTGTGCATATCCTGCTCCACATGTTATAAATATGATACTCATGCATACATCTTCATATATGAAGGACGAGATGGGTCCGGCTGAGGGACACCAACATGCCGCCCAACAGCACTTGGAAGAGGACCAAGTGTCAATCAGTCAACCGCATGCGTACGAAGAAGAACCCCATGTCTACGTTGGGGTACTGGGAATGCCATACCAGATGTCTTTGCAGATGATGCACATGATGACCCAGATCCTTCATCAACAGACAACTAGGGGACCAGTCGAAGACCCTATTTTTACCAAGCTATCTGAGCTTGGAGGTGAGCCTTTCTCAGGAGCGACTGACCCTCGTGAGGCGGACGAGTGGTTACGTCAGATCGCCTGGGTCATGCTTAAGATCAGGTGCACAACTGACCTGTGGGAGAACTATGCCGCTTCTCTTCTCCGGGAAGAAGCAGCAACATGGTGAGAATCTACCACAAGATACCTGCCGAAACCAGTGGTGATGCCATAGGCTGAGTTCATGGCCATGTTCAAGGACAAGTTCATTACCGAGGAATTTCAGGAACGCATGCAGCGTGAATTCCTAGAATTGCGCCAGAATAATATGACCGTGACAGAGTACGAGAAGAAGTTTCATCGTTTGTCCCTGTATGTTGGAGATCTGGTGGCAACAACCAAAGCCAGATGCCAACGTTTCTGGAGGGATTAATGTCATATTTCTTCCCTGTGTTGCCCCCTCAAATTGAAATTCGTCCTTGTGTTGAGTTTTGATTGGTTTTGATCACTCAGTTGGTCAATTTTTTAAGAATTTAGTCCTTTTTACGATTTTACCCCTAAATTCAGGACTTCACTATTCAAACCAGTTTACCAACTCAAAATTCGACCCAACTAACCGACCCAACCCGGAACCCCATTAAAAAATCTCCATTAAGTATATAACTCCACCTCCAAATATCAAAATTTTGGAAATCATTAAAAATAGTCCAAAAAAATTTTTAAAATAAAAAATCATAAAGTAAATTATCTTTTAGTTTAAAATTTTTTTAAAATATAATTTTTTCTAGACAAGCAGAGAAAAAGCGACTATGCCTTTTTGACTACTACTATAAGAGGACTTGTGTGGATAAGAGAGGAAGGAAAAAAGAAAAAAGAACAAAAGTAGAAAAAAATTAAATTTGCGAAATTTTAAATTAAAAAATAAAAAGAGAAAAGAAAAAAACATGTGGAGAAGAATGGTTTAAATTTTAAAATTTTTAAAATTTAAAAATAATTTGATTTATATTTTTTTAATTTTTTTAAATTTTTAAAAAAAATTTGTATTTTTTTTATGATTTTAAAATTTTTTATGTTGGGAGGTAGAGTTATTTGTTTATTGGAGATTTTTGAATAAGGTTCCGGGTTGGGTTGGTTAGTTGGGTCGAATTTCGGGTAGATAAACTGGTTTGACCAGTAAAGTACTGAATTTTGGGGTAAAATCGGTAAAAAGGACTAAAACCTTAAAAAATTGATCAACTGAGGGATCAAAACCAATCAAAACTTAACACAGGGACGAATTTCAATTTGAGGAGGCAACACAGGGACGAAATGTGACATTAATCCGTTTCTGGAGAGGTCTACATCCTGACATCCGAGCTATCTTGGGATGCAAGGATTATGCTAGATATCAGGATATGGTAAGGGATGCTCAGAGGGCTGAAGTTACATGGCGTGATCAAGAGGAGTATCGTCGGAAGAGAAATGCACCTCAGGTTCCTCCTAGTCAGAACAAGAAGCCATATGCACCTGTCGCTAGTGCACCTACAGCTGGACGAGGACAGTATCAGCATATGACTTATGGACATGGTTGGACTAACAACTGCGAAGCTTCAACTGGAGGATGGAGTGGACCTGGTGTGACCAATTCTGGAGATAATCGCTTTTGACGTCCCATATCATCGGTCAAATGCTTTGAGTGCAATGAGTTGGGACATTATCGTTATGCATGCCCAAAGTTTGGGAGAGTCAGTAACTCTACACCGGCACCAACAGTTCAGGCCTCTGTGGCTAGCGTGCCAAGTGGATCTAGAGCTCATGGACAACGTCGTGGTCGTGGGAACCCTTCAGCAAGGACCCAATCTGGTGCTAACCAAAGCACAGTAGTTCCCAGAGCCTTTGTCATCACCGCAGAAGAAGACCCTGATGCTGCCCAAGTTATAGCAGGTATCTTTACAGTACATGATAGTGTTGCATTCACATTAATTGATCCTGGAGCTACACATTCCTTTATACCTCAAACCTATGCTATGCAACATAACTGTGAAGATGTATCCCTAGAAAAACCGACGAGGGTTAGATTACCTGCATGCATCATAGTGAGGTTAGATAGAGTTTGTAAGGATGTGCTGTTAGTTTTCGAGAACGAAACCTTTCTTGCCCTACTCATTGTCATGAACATGGAAGGATTTGATATAATCCTAGTCATGGATTGGTTGTCGAAGTATCAAGCTTTGGTGGATTATCGAGCTAAGCAAGTGAGGTTGACATCCGCCGAAGGTCGGTAGATGGTTTTGTCTGGAGTAAGGAGAACTATAACCACATGTAGAATCTCTGCTACCCAGGGCTACGGAATGAAGCAACATAGTCCAGATGCTTTGCTGACCCACATTCCAGGTGAAGAAACACAAGATCCTACCCTAGAAGATGTATCAGTTATGAGGGAGTTTGTTGATGTTTTCCCAGATGATCTACCAGGTTTGCCACCCGACAGAGAGGTTAAGTACACCATCGAGCTTGTACTTGGAGTTACACCTATCTCGATGGCACCATACAGGATGGCACCGACAGAGCTTCAGGAGCTGAAGAAGCAGCTAGACGAACTAGTGGAAAAAGGTTTTATCAGGCCTAGTACCTCACCATGGGGTGCACCAGTTTTGTCCATCAAGAAAAAGGACGGTAGTCTGCGTATGTGTGTAGACTATCGACAGTTAAACAAGGTGACAATCAAGAACAAGTACCCGTTACCGAGGATTGATGACCTTTTTGATCAGCTTCAAGGAGCAACGGTGTTTTTAAAGATAGATCTCTGATCTGGCTATCACCAGATCAAGATTTCAGAGAAGGATATACCGAAGACAACTTTTTGCACACGGTATGGCCACTTCAAATTCACTGTGGTACCTTTTGGTTTGACCAATGCACCGGCAGTATTCATGTGTTTGATGCACTTGGTACTGAATGAGTTCTTGGATAAGTTCGTTGTGGTCTTCATCGACGATATCCTCATCTACTCTAAGAGCAAAGAAGAGCACGAAGAGCATTTGAGGATAGTGCTTCAAAGGTTACGGGAGAAACAGCTGTATGCCAAATTCAGCAAGTGTGAATTCTGGCTTGGAGAAGTTTCCTTCCTCGGACAAGTCGTAGGCGGGGATGGAATAAAGGTTGACCCTGCCAAAGTTAATGCTGTGTTGGAGTGGGAGCCTCCTAAGAATGTGTCCAAAGTTAAGAATTTTCTTGTCCTTGCAGGATACTATCGGAGGTTCATAGAAGGTTTTTCCTTAATAGCCAGTCCCATGACTAAGCTGTTGAGGAAAGAACAAGCTTTTGTTTGGAGCCTGGAGTGCCAACATAGTTTTGAGGAGCTTAAGAAGAAGCTGACAAAGGCACTAGTGCTAACAGTACCGAAGCCAGGAGTTGAGTACGTGTTGTTTTGTGATGCACCAGGCCTTGGTTTAGGAGCTATGCTGATGCAAGAAGGACGAGTAATCGCCTATGCCTCCAGACAGTTAAGGACTCACGAAAAGAACTACCCGACGCATGATCTTAAGATGGCAACTGTAATTTTGGCTCTGAAGATTTAGAGGCATTACTTGTTTGGAGAGAAGTGTCGGATCTTCACCAACCACAAAAGCCTTAAATACATCATGACTCAGAAGGAGCTTAACCTGGGACAAAGACGCTGGGTTGAATTGCTTAATGATTATGATTGTACTATCGAGTATCACCCAGGAAAGGCTAATATGGTAGCTGATGCTTTGAGCCGGAGACAATCGGATGATGCCTCCACTAGTTACTCGATGTTTTCACTTATCGAGTTGAGGAAGTTGGGAGTTGACTTGATAGTGGATGAAACAGAAATCTTACTGGCACACATGAGTGTCAAGTCAAACCTAAGAGGTTGGATAGTAGAGTTGCAAGATGGAGATCCTGACCTGGTCAAGCTAAAGGAAGGAGTAAGGAGTGGAAAAGAAGATAAGTTTTGTATAGCTGATGATGGAGCATTGATGACTGGGAAATGGGTATGTGTACCCAATGTCAGTAATCTACATACTTAGATCTTGGAGGAAGGTCATATGACGCCATATGCGATGCATCCTGGAAGCACCAAGATGTATCAAAACCTGAAAAGCCATTTTTGGTGGCCTCGGATGAAGAAGGATGTAGCAGAGTATGTCGCAAGATGCATTACTTGCCAGCAGGTGAAAGCCGAACATCAAGCTCCAGCAGGCAAGATGAGATCATTGACAATACCGGAGTGGAAGTGGGAGATGATCACTATGGATTTTGTGATTGATTTACCGATGACTCGGAGGTAGCGCGATGCTATTTGGGTCATCGTTGACAGATTAACAAAATCATCTCATTTCTTACCTATCCGCCAAACTGATACCATGGACACATTGGCGGGTAAGTATGTTGCTAAGATTGTGAGACTAAATGGAATTCCAAAGTCCATAGTCTCAGACAGAGATCCCAGATTCACATCACGTTTCTGGAAGAGCTTACAGGCAGCGTTAGGGATCAAGTTGAGCTTCAGCACTGCTTTTCATCCTCAGACAGATGGACAGTCTGAGAGGACTATACAGACACTGGAGGACATGCTTAGAGCTTGTGCACTCAACTTCAGTGGGATTTGGGATAAGTATCTACCCTTGGCAGAGTTTGCGTATAACAACGGCTACCATTCCAGCATTGGTATGCCACCTTTAGAGGCCCTCTATGGAAGGAAGTGTAGAAGTCCGGTATGTTGGGATGAAGAAGGTTTAAGGCTGATCATTGGACCGGATTTAGTCAAACAGACAGTTGAGAAGGTTCAGATAGTGAAACAGTGCATGAGTGCTGCTTAGGATCTGCAGAAAAGCTATGCCGACAAACACTGACTTGAGATGGAGTATAACATTGATGAGAAAGTTTTTCTCAGAGTTGCACCCTGGAAAGGTGTGATCAGGTTCGGCAAAAGAGGGAAGCTAAGCCCAAGGTATATTGGGCCATATGAGATCGTGGAAAGGATCGAACCTTTGGCTTACAGGTTGTCATTACCTGAAGAGCTTTCACGCACACATGACGTGTTTCACGTCTCCGTGCTAAGGAGATACTGATCAGATCCTAGTCATATCGTGGCCCCGGTGGATGTTGAAGTGGCAGAAGATCTTACCTACACAGAAGTACCGGAAAAGATTCTTGCTCAGGAAGTACGGCAGTTACGGAACCGCACCATTCCCATGGTAAAGGTCAAGTGGAGTAAGCATTCCGCTAACGAGTCAACATGGGAAATTGAGGAGCATATGCGGTCCCAGCATCCGCATCTCTTCAATGGTTCGGAGTGAATTTCGGGGACGAAATTCTTTTAAGGAGGGTAGACTATAACAGCCAGAGTAAAAATTTATATTTTTAACGGACTGTAAAATGCTTTGTACAGTAATTTACCATATAAAAATAATCTTGGGTAATTATTTCAAGGTAAATTATTGATATGTGTGCATATCATATAGTAATTTGGAGCATAAAATGTCCCTTTGGCCAAGTATTTAGTTAGGAACCATGCATTTTAATTACGGTTTTTGTCTATTTTATAGTAGCATTATCTTCACTAATTGATACTTGCTTTCAGGTGTCTTTTGATGCAAAATAACCTATATTTCGTGGGATTCATGCTCTTTGTGGATTTCTGGAAAGATTGGAGCTGATTTGATGAAGATTTCCTGGCGAAGAGTTTTCAACGGTGTCACTCTGTTGAATCCCGCAGGGCAGAATCTGGAATTTATTATAAATTGTGTCAACACTTGTTTGCTATTTAGTAGGAGTTATATTAAACCACCGACTTGTTTGGCACTCCTATAAGAGAAGCCTACTGTGACTAAAAGAAGGAAAAGAATCCTAGAAAAATATTAATTCCTAGATTCTAGCTACCTAAGCTAACTTCTAGGAATTAATGCTAGGGTTTCTTGGAGCATAAAAGGTGAAGTCGGCTCCAGCAGAAAGGGGACTCCAGAATTTTGTCGACAGCAGCTGGAAGGCAGAAGACTTTTTGTGGAGATTTTTCTAGTTTTATTTTACGGTTTGCTATGAACAAATCCTCCATGTTTATTTTATATTTTTCTATGAACTAAACCTCTTTTCTAGATCAAGAGAGATGTAGCTATTCAACTCTTTTTATGGTTTAATTATTCCTCAAACAGTTTTCTTACTTGTGTTCTTGATTTGTTTATGTGTGCTTGATTCGAGTTTGAAGCTTGATCACCTTAAAACTTATCTTAGGAATTAGACTAAGCACCGACAGGAGACGTTTAATTCTGGAAAATCATAAACAAACCCTAATCTAGGTGCTGAAAGGCATTAGGATTATTGTGGAATTAGTAACAAAAAAAAGCATCATTGCTCTTAGGAATAGGTTTGATCCACGACAGTGGTAAGATTGACCTCTGAGACGAGATTATACTTCCAAAAGTTGATAATTTCACCTTAGGTTTTTACCCATCAAGAAAACAAATAGAAAGTTGTAGGTTTTTAGCGAACAGTGTCACCCCATTCGCGGACACGGAACAGAGTCACCCTGTTAGCAGGATCTGGAGGATAATTAGGACATAAAAGGATAGAGTAGTGAACCCCGATTGATCTAGGCTTTCTATCATCTGATCTCTTCATTTTATTTACAGCTTACCTCTGTTAATTTTATTATTTATCACAGTCTCAAATCACAATCTCAAAATCGTTACTTCTTTTACTGTTTTCAACCTAACGGAGTGAGTCTGCTAGTTAATTATTTAGTCTAGTCCCTGTGGATACGACATTGTGTGCTACTATGATCTGTGCGCTTGCAGATTTTATCGCATCAAGTTTTTGGCGCCGTTGCCGGGGACTAGCATCAAATAATTAATGACTGATTTATTTCTTTAGGCTTTTATTTGTGTTTCACCATCTCTTTTTTCGAGTTTCAGGATTCAGCCTTGTATGAGCTCAGGAACTCGAAGCCAAATTCCCAAACTCATCTCCGTTTCTGACCCTGAATCACTCCTACGTTCTAAGTCACAAAATCTGGAAGAGGCTCTGAACAGTGCCACACCGTCAGAAACATCTGGGACAGAGAAAGTAGAAGAGGAAAAAGATCTGATACTTATTCCTGTTGCCATGGCAGCTAACGAAGAAGATGAGCTGAATAATGTGCCCATGAATGAGCTGCTAGCTCGAGGGATTGAGAACAGGAGCTACCCCATCGTCCACCCGGAGAATACAGCAGCTCAATATGAACTGAAACCGAGTCTTATTCAGCTTGTGGAGAATAAAACTTTCAGTGGCTTATCATCGGAGGGCCCGCACCAGCACTTGCACAATTTCCTCCAATATTGTGACACTGTTAAGATTCGGGATTATAGTGATGATGCCAAGCGACTCCGCTTGTTTCCATATTCGTGGGTGGGCAAGGCCCAAAAGTGGCTTTCTAGCCTCCCTGCTAATAGCATCACCTCTTGGTCTGAGATGGAGGTTGCATTTTTTAAGAAGCATTTTCCAACGGGCAAGCAGACTAAACTTCGGTTGGAGATTCAAGGATTCCAGCAGAGGGCTGATGAGTCTCTCAAGGAAGCTTGGGATAGGTATCAATATTTGATTGCATGGTGCCCCAATCACTTTGTTCGACCGTTGGTATTATTGCAAACTTTCTATGATCGTGCGACACCTGCTGGGAAATCCAGTTTGAATTCTATTATAGGGGGAAATTTCTTAGCTGTACCCTATAATGAAGCTTGCCGATTGATGGAGAATTTGGCCGATGAAGCTACCAATAGGAACCACCCTGGTGTCCTACAGGTTGACACTGTTTAAAAAATTGAAGCGGGGATGTCAGCCATGCAGCAACAAATTAAGGAGATGGGCAACAAATTTGACAAATTGATGGTCAAATCTATGGCAGAAACTGTCATGAGAAGCAAAGCTTGCAATGGTGCTCATTCTTTCCAAGAGTGCCCAAAATTGATGACTGAAAAGGCGAATTACGTCAACGGGCAGCCGCACCAATATCAGCAGGGGAGCCACCAATATTATCAGCAGCCCAGGCTGTATAATCAGGGGCAGCAAGGATACCATGGGAGCCAACAGAAAAACCTCCCCCAGCAGCAAGACGTGATGAGCATGTTTAAGGCTATCATGGAAACTCAAAACAAGTTGGCAGAAGACATGCAACAAATCAAGGCCCACTCAAAAATCCTTGAAAACCAGATGGCCCAACATGATCAACAACTCAGGAACACTCAAGGGAAGCTACCAGGAAGCCGGAGGAAAATCCCAAAGAACATTTCAAGGCCGTTGCTCTGCGCAGTGGTAAGGAACTGCAACCAGTGCAACAGAGTGACCCCGTTCGCCAATCTGCAGTGGATAAGAATGACGGAGCAAGTTCGGCAGCTGCTCAACCTCAACCACAGACCTCTAAAGGGAAGGAAAAGGTGGAAGAAAAGATTGAAGTGCAGCCATATATGCCTCCTCTTCCATACCCCGAAGTTTACAAGAATACCAAGCTTGATGCCAAATTTCGGAAGTTTGTGGAGATGTTGAAGAAAGTATGCATTAATCTCCCCTTTACAGAGGTGATTAGTGAGATGCCAAATTCCTGAATGACCTTGTGTCCAAGAAGAGAGCCATTGAGGATGCTGAAACGGTGCCCATGACCAAAAAGTGCAGTGCACTTATCTTGCAAAAATTTCCAGCAAAGAGGAAGGACCCAGGGAGTTTTCAATTCCTTGCATTGTTGATACTCTGAAAATTGACAAAGCTTTGTGTGATTTAGAGGCAAGTGTCAGCTTAATTCCTCTATCCCTTGCTAAGAAAATATCAATTGGGGACTTGAAACCCACCAGGATGACCCTGCAGCTAGCTGACCGGAGTGTTAAACATCCAATTGGGGTGCTTGAAGATGTTCCTGTGCAGAATGGAAAATTGCAGATTCCAGTAGACTTTGTTGTTCTAGAAATGGAAACCGATTCCCAAACACCCATCATACTTGGAAGACCTTTCTTAGCAACCGTAGGGGCTATGATTGATTGCTCAGAAGGGAAGCTGACCCTCAAGGTTGGTAATGATTTAGTGGAGTTCAACATTCCAGAGGCTGCTAGGAATGAACTCAGTGCAAACATGTGCTATAGAGTTGATGCTTTTACGGACATGGTTGCAAGGGAGATTGATCAAGAAGGCCCACTATGTGACCCAATCGATGCACTATTGACTTCCTTTATTGATGGGGCTGAACAAGAGGAACAGAAAGCTTTAGAATATACTTCCTTAATCGAAGCGGCCATACCAGAAACTATCCAACAAGTTTATAAGCTCGAGATTCTGTCACAGAGTGACCCTGTTGATGACCATGACCTGAAAAAAAGATTTCAACCAGTGGTCCAAGTCCTTCCTCTTGGAGTAGTGGAGTCAATTGATGGAAAGCCTGAACCATTCAGGGACAGTGGATAGTTGTTCACGCCATATGACCCAGGGGATACAGTAGACAACAGGGCGACTCAGTTGCTTCGATACTCTCCCATTACTTAAATAGAAGGGTGTCCAGCTAAGACGACATTAAAGAAGCGCTTCTCAGGAGGCAACCTGAGATTTTTGGAGGTAATTTTCAGTTTATGCATTTTTACTTTTAATTTTCTTTGTTGTTAATTTTCAGTTGCTTCGATACTCTCCTATTACTTAAATGGAAGGGTGTCCAGCTAAGACGACATTAAAGAAGCGCTTCACAGGAGGCAACCTGAGATTTTTGGAGGTAATTTTCAGTTTATGCATTTTTACTTTTAATTTTCTTTGTCGTTTATTTTATTTTGCAGAAAAAAAAGAAGAAAAATAAAAAAGACAAAAAAATAGAGAGCAAGCAAGCATGACACAACGTGGAGGACTTGGGGATGGGACAATCACCAGCAAAATCCAGAGAAGCATCCCTTCTCCCTTTTATTTATCTTTCTATATTTTGTTTAGTTCACATACCCACATACAGACACCCCTAACAGCGTCACTCTGTTCGCATTTTCGTGTTCTGTATTGTGTTCCTAAAACCACCCATTCCCACCCTTATCCGTTACACATGCTAGTTTTTAGGTTTGGGGGTGCCCTTTCATGTCATGTCCTTGCTCTTTTATTGCTTTCTGTGTTTCTTATTTATTTGTTGCTTTGTACCCCTTTTTGTGTTTCTTTTGGTCCAGTGAGGACACTGTTCCGTTTAGGTTTGGGGGTGCAAATTTGCAATTTGTGGCATTGTTTATTTTTATGCATGAATTTTGTTGCATGGGCCAAAGGATTTTTGTTATTATTATGGATGTCTGCCTATTTCAGTTTGAACGGTGCGACTTTGTTCGGTTCTGCCTGCATTAGTTTAGCCTTGGCATGACTACTCTTTTATCTATTTTTGAACTTACATTGAATCAGGTCCTTAACTACACACCAAACACCACATGATAATTCTGATTCTTGATCACATTTAACCAAAGTGATGTCCTTAGGATTTGGATAGTTTAGAAACTCTTAAAACTTCTAAGAAACAATTGTCCTAGAACATCTCTTATACTTGCATTGAGGCGAAATTTATAGCACAATCTTGACCAGATACATGATTTAGGCCATCCTTGAATTTCACCTACACTTAAGCCTTAGCCTACCCTCGATCATTATATCCCTTGCCTGCCCTTTGAGCCTACTTTTGATGGTCATACATTTTTTTGTTACCCACAACAACCACCTCACACCTTTGCAGCCACTTACATGACCATCTTGTGCCTGATCAGCACACATTTTTTCTTTGAAATCAACCCATACCCGTTCTGTTAAGTTATTGAGTCCATATACTTGCGCATCAGTTTAAAAGAGCATTGAACATCAGATTTCAAAACTAACGGTCTCGCCCTGTTCAGAATTTCTGTGAAAAGGAAACAAGCTGTAACATGATTAACCCCTGCTCATTCACGAAAAAAAAAGAGAGCAAAAAGTTGAAAAAAAAAACACAGAAAAACGTAACACACACAAAAAAACACAAAAACAAAAAAAATGTGTGCATTTGAGTTGAGCAGATCAGATCATTCATTGAACATTACTGCCAGCGTACAGGGTCAGTCTGTTGAAACATCGAGATGCTCTAATTTTGCAAGGTTTGGATTCAGTGATTTGACAGACTTTTGAACACTCTTTCCCCATCATTCAAAACACAATCCTAACCTCGTTTCAACCCTTTATTAAGCCCTATTGATCTCTGATTATTGATTTGTGCCCATTAATGGAGATGCGAGTTTTGAGTTGCCTATGGGACATTGTTTCAACTATTTAATCTCTAAGCATATCTTTTGAAGGACTGATTGGATTGAATGTTTGTGAAGGAATTTCAATCTTGATCGTGAGTAGTTTGGTGAGCTTTAGACCTGAGATTTTTATGAGCAAATTTTTCGAGGTAGATTTTTCTAAGGCTAACTCGCAAGCTGCATTTGAACAGGGTCACGTCGTGCAGGTCTGAATAGACAACATCCGTGTGCATGTCTTATATTCTCCCTTGATTTATTATTTAGTTTTGCTTGGGGACAAGAAAAAGTTCAGGTTTGGGGGAATTTGATATGTGTGCATATCATATAGTAATTTGGAGCATAAAATGTCCCTTTGGCCAAGTATTTAGTTAGGAACCATGCATTTTAATTACGGTTTTTGTCTATTTTATACTAGCATTATCTTCACTAATTGATACTTGCTTTCAGGTGTCTTTTGATGCAAAATAACCTATATTTCGTGNTGATGCAAAATAACCTATATTTCGTGGGATTCATGCTCTTTGTGGATTTCTGGAAAGATTGGAGCTGATTTGATGAAGATTTCCTGGCGAAGAGTTTTCAACGGCGTCACTCTGTTGAATCCCGCAGGGCAGAATCTGGAATTTATTATAAATTACGTCAACACTTGTTTGCTATTTAGTAGGAGTTATATTAAACCACCGACTTGTTTGGCACTCCTATAAGAGAAGCCTGCTGTGACTAAAAGAAGGAAAAAAATCCTAGAAAAATATTAATTCCTAGATTCTAGCTACCTAAGCTAACTTCTTGGAATTAATGCTAGGGTTTCTTGGAGCATAAAAGGTGAAGTCGGCTCCAGCAGAATGGGGACTCCAGAATTTTGTCGACAGCAGCTGGAAGGCAGAAGACTTTTTGTGGAGATTTTTCTAGTTTTATTTTACGGTTTGCTATGAACAAATCCTCCATGTTTATTTTATATTTTTCTATGAACTAAACCTCTTTTCTAGATCAAGAGGGATGTAGCTATTCAACTCTTTTTATGGTATAATTATTCCTCAAACAATTTTCTTACTTGTGTTCTTGATTTGTTTATGTGTGCTTGATTCGAGTTTGAAGCTTGATCACCTTAAAACTTGTCTTAGGAATTAGACTAAGCACCGACAGGAGACGTTTAATTCTGGAAAATCATAAACAAACCCTATTCTAGGTGCTGTAAGGCATTAGGATTATTGTGGAATTAGTAACAAAAAAAAGCACCATTGCTCTTAGGAATAGGTTTGATCCATGACAGTGGTAAGATTGACCTCTGAGACGAGATTATACTTCCAAAAGTTGATAATTTCACCTTAGGTTGTTACCCATCAAGAAAACAAATAGAAAGCTGTAGGTTTTTAGCGAACAGTGTCACCCCGTTCGTGGACACGGAACAGAGTCACCCTGTTAGCAGGATCTGGAGGATAATTAGGGCATAAAAGGATAGAGTAGTGAACCCCGATTGATCTAGGCTTTCTATCATCTGATCTCTTCATTTTATTTACAGCTTACCTCTGTTTATTTTATTATTTATCACAGTCTCAAATCACAATCTCAAAATCGTTACTTCTTTTACTGTTTTCAGCCTAACGGAGTAAGTTTGTTAGTTAATTATTTAGTCTAGTCCCTGTGGATACGACCTTGTGTGCTACTACGATCTGTGCGCTTGCAGATTTTACCGCATCAATTATGCATCGGATTTTGAAACTGACCCTTACCCCACGTCCTAGATTTTTCCGCAGATTTTATGAACTAGAGCTGGTATTTTTCGGGTCCAGGAATCTTCAGAAAAGTCAGGTTTATCCTCGAATTATCGGACCAGAAATAAAGTCAAGGGGGTATTATAGTTATTTTCTAGTCCGGACGGGACACGACTGCATAATTGAATTATGCAGCCGCCTTCTCCTGCGAAGCTTGTGAGCTGCTTGTCTAACCCATGCTCAACCAGTACCATGCACATTTATTACCTGTGTTTCATCTGCTTCCTCACTACCCACTGCCCAGCTCCTCATCCAGTAACCTTCCCTTCTCCTGCAAAACTTAAACACCTAATGCAACTCTTCTGCAAAAACAAACCAGAAGATAGGAAAAAAAAAAACAAAAAGACACACACACATCAGCCCCAAAACGCCGTCGTTTTGGACAACCCCACCCCCCCATCTCCCCTCTTCTTCTTTTCTTTTCCTTCCTCTTCCCCCGTGAGCACTGCCACCGTGAACCACCATAGCCCGCCACCATCTCCCTCTCCCTTCCTGCTCGCTTGCTCGCCGTCGCTGCCAACCGTCACCGTCGGAGACAAGCTGCCCGTGACCGCCACCTAACGAAGCACCCGCTTCCTCGCAACGCCGTCCCTGCTCGTCGCCTTCCCTCGCAGCTGCCACCTAGGTGAGTTCGGGATGAAGACGACCCGTTTGAGGAGGGTCGACCCGACTACACCACGGGAGGCTATTGAGCCGGGTCAGGTGCTGGGCCTGTGTTTGGACCTGACCATGCTTGTGGACTGACTCTTGGGGCTTGGTTCTGGGTTGGCCCAGAACTTATATGGGCTTGAATTGCTAGGTCCAGTCCGTTTTTAATTAAAAAAAAGAGAAAAAGAAAAAGAAATTTTGGAAAAAAATAAATATAATTCTGGAAAAAAGGAATAAAATAGAAATAATAATAATAAGGAGTAATACTTGGAAAATATTATATGGTATATTATATGGAAATAATTAATTTTAGAAAAGTATATACTTAAGAAAATAATTTTAGAAAGGGTATTAACAATGTATTAAATATCAGAATAGTAACCGGGTATAAGTATAAGTATGGTATTTTGACACTTGAAAATAAATGGTGAATTATGACGATAATGGGAATAACCCGGGGGAGTACCGAGTTGGTTCAGTATTTATTTTACGGCTTACAGTGTTAGTCTGGCATTTGCATATCATCTTATGTGTGCATATATTATTGTTTGATATAGGAGTTGATAACGAACAGTATCCTGAGGAACCAGAGCTGGGACATTTAGAGGACTTTCAGGAGTAGGAAAATCGGCTAAGGTGAGGATAAGTAAATATTTGTATACTGCCCGTGATATCAAGTTGCTGTTTGTTTGCTATGTGTGATAATTGCCGATATGATACTTTGTGGCTGTGAACGGTTGTTGTGAGAAGAATTTAGTTGATAATTGTTGCTGTTGATGTTGTTGAAATGTTGCTACTGTTGATGTTAGAAATGTTGACTATTACTGTTGTTGTTGACTGTGAGAAATGTGTGAGTTGAGTACCGGGGGTACTAGTATGGGAAAAAGTTTGAAATATGTTTGTATTATCCAGACGAGCAGAGAGGCTGTGAGCCTGCTCGGGATAATGAGAAATTGGTAGGATAATAGAAGTATAGTAGCTAGATGAGGGTATAGAAATAATAAAATGGAAACACTTAGACATCTAGTAAGTCATAGTTAAATGTTGGAACAGCCAGATGGTAGTCTATATTTTATGGTGCTGGGGGAGAGTGTGCTTGGGGTCTGCTCCCTGTCTGTACTAATTTTTATTTTAGGCGCTGGGGGAGAGTGTGCTTGGGGTCTGCTCCCTGTCTGTGCCAGTTATTATTTGGAGGTTCCAGGGCGGGGTACACGGGCTAGCTAGCTTGACTACCAGGCGGCGGCCACCATTTAACTAGTGGTAGGGGCCGCGATAATAAAATTGGAATAGCGTATCTAGAATCACAAGTGTGTTATTTAAGGTTTGTGAGAACCTTAGTTAGTTGTGGTAATATGACTTGAAAATTTACGGTTCCTTGTATATGTATATTTGCTTATGGATTTTACCCGGTGAACACTTCGGACTCACCCCTCGCCTGCGTGACCTAGTCATCTAGTTTGATTGTGCGTAGCTCAGGTACGTTCGAGGCAAGCTGTGGTGCATCCACTGCCAGGCCCGAATCCATCATGCATTGCATCATTTTCATATTGTTGCTTATTGTTGTATTGTATTAAGACTTCCGCTGCTTGCATTTTGTTACCCTGCTTTTGTTGCATGTTGTAATAATGTATCCGTGTCGGGACGAATACTGTTGTTGTATTACTACTATTGGCTTGTGATATTTACCGCTGTTGATTCTGTAATAAATAATAGGTCCCTCGTGTTTACTTTGTGTAACGGTAGATACAGTTCGGGGCGTCTCAATAAAAAACTAATATGAACTATTTTAAAACTGTGACAAATTAACTTATTGTATTTGAAAATTATAAAATTAATATATATCTGACACTTAAATTTAATTAGAAATAATATAAATAAAACAAATTAAAATTTCTAATTTTTTAGGACTGATATGAAAAAATTAAAAATTCAGGGATGGCCGTGTACAATTCCAAAGAACCTATATGAAGAGTTTGAAAAATCTTGGATGGGTGGCCCCTCCGGGCCAGTCTCTGTCTTAGAGCCTGTTTGGAAACCCATTCTCTGTAGCAGTTTTTAGTTTTCATTGTTCTTGAAGAATTGAGTGCTTGTTTGGATAGATGAAAACAACCTTATCCCCAAAAAGTGGTTCCCAAAAAGTAGCTCAGTGAGAAGTGAAAACTGAGAATTCAAAAAAAGATGTTTTTGTTATAAAATTGATGGTGAAAAAAACCTTGATGGTAGTAATATTAACTTGATGGCAATAGTACACCTTTGTAATAATATACTTTTGATGGTAATTACAAATGGAGAAATAATATAATTATAATAATAATGAGGGGAGATTAATGGAGGGTATGTAAGGTGGGAGTGAGTTTATGGTTGGATTGTCAGTGTGTGTGTATGGAAATGAAGGGGGTATTTATAGGTAAAAATGGGAGGATAAAAACAAATAAGTTAGGTTGGATTATAATAATTAAAATCACATAGATTTAGGTAATAAAGATGAAGACAAAGGAGGTAGATAGGTAGGTAGAAGAAAAACCCATGTGAAAGTCTGGTGTATGGTAAAGAATTTTACTGGAGATAAATTCGAGTATGGTAAAAGTAAATTTTACTTGATGGTAATAATGACATTCACCATAATTTATTTACAACACTACCCCTTGAATGTCATTGTACTTCAGATATGATACGCTTGGGAAGGACTGCCTCGTTAAAAACCTTACCAAGAAAAACCCAATGGGATAAAAACTTGGTGAAGGAAAAAAGAGTGCAGTGCGTATTCTACTCCCCCTCATTTTGGCCTCCCGTGATGTCTCAAAGTCACCGCATGCCACTCTTCTTTATTAACTTTTCAAAAGTTGAAGTAGGCAGTGATTTCGTAAATAAGTCTGCCAAATTATCACTTGAGCGAATATGTTGAACACAAATATCACCATTTTTCTGAAGGTCATCAGTGAAAAAGATTTTTGGTGATATATGCTTTGTCCGATCGCCTTTGATGTATCCTTCCTTCAATTGGGCAATGCAGGCAGCATTATCTTCATAAATGGTAGTTGGAGTATCTTTCCCACTATCCAATCCACATGAATCTCGGATATGTTGCGTCAATGATCTTAGCCATGTTAGAACTCATGCCTCCTTGTCTCATTTCAGGGTTTTGATATTGACAAACCAAGCATGACTCACAATGATGCCAATCATGAAGCAAAAAGAAATCAATCAAGAAGCAAAGAGCACAAGAATTGAAGTAACAAGAAAGAAGACTTAGGAACTCAAATTGTACAAAGGTTAAACACTCAATTCTTCTAAAACATTGGCTCAAAACAAAATCATTTTTACTCATGCATTCAATAGTATCCTTTCAATCATAAAATGTTTTTTGAGCAATCAACATCGATGTTCTGGTTTTAGACATCGATGTTCCTGCCTTCAAACAGTCTTTCAAAAATAGGCAGTAGCGCAGAACATCGATGTAACATCGATGTTCTCATGACCGTTGCACTTGAAAAATGTTTTGCAACAGCAAAACATTGATGTCTAAATTTGAGACATCGATGTTCTATCAATTGATGTCTTTAAATTGATTTTCGCCGAACCAAATAAACATCGATGTTCTTCAAGTAAACATCGATGTTCCCATGATGATGCTTTCAAAATGATTTCACCGAACAAAATGAACATCGATGTTCTTCAAGTAAACATCGATGTTCCCATGATCATCAGCATTAAAATGATTTTGCCGAACCAAATGAACATCGATGTTCAGTGAGTAAAGATCGATGTTCTAGTGACCGTTGGACTCAATAATTCATATTTACTTGCAAAACATCGATGTTTCCTTTTGTAAACATCGATGTTCTCATGACCGTTGGTCCAATAATTCAAATTTACTGGCCAAACATCGATATTCTAAGTTTAAACATCGATGTTGTATCGTTTTGAGCATCGATGTTGTGTCGTTTTGAGCATCGATGTTGTGTCGTTTTGAGCAGACATCTTTTTCAACATCCCATACTATTTTGTCTAAAGATATTTTGGATTGATTCCATAACTATCATACATGCCTTGAGACATATAAATAGAGGATTTACATCTCTGTTTATAAACAATTAACTCTCTACATTTTAAACATTCATTGTCATACATACATTGCAATTTTTATGAGCCAATATCCTTGAGGATTGAGAGTTACCTTTATAAAGCTTATTTGTTACTCATATCCACTCTTTGAGAGAGCTTTTGTTTGAGTGATTTTAAGTGTTGTTATACACCTTAAGGGAGGATTGTTCCCTAGTAGCAACTCATAGGAAGAGTGTCTTCTTTCCTTGAGAGAAGTCTTGAAGTGAGGTATCTTCAAGCAAGTAAGTAGAGTTTCGTGTGACTCGAGCTCTAGGTTTGTATACGGTTTGTTAAGCACCCGGAAGCTTAACCTAGAGAGCGAAATCTTCGAGAGAGTCTCTCGGAGGACTGGATTAGCCACACAAGTTGTGTGTGTGTACCAGTATAAATTTTGGTGTGTCCTTATTTTTTCAATTCTGCATTTATTTCCTGCAAGTTTTTGAATTTGTCCAAAAAACGCTATTCACCCCCCTCTAGCGTAGGGCACTTGTTCTAACAATTGGTAGCGAAGCCTAACTCTCTGAAAGACTTAACCGTTTGAGAGAAACTTTCCATGGCTTCTTCAAGTAATTATGCAAGACTCTTCAAAGGACAATCAACCACTCGTCCACCGCTCTTTGATGGCACCAACTACAGCTACTGGAAAGAGAGGATGAGAATCTTCCTCCAGGCCAACAACTATGCTCTTTGACGAATCATGAAGATCAGAGAGTAAATTCCGATGAAGAAAGTTGGTGAAACCACAGTGACAAAGATGGAGGCAGAGTATGACGCTGCAGACATTACGATGGTTGAAAACAACGCCAAATCAATCAACATGCTATATTGTGCAGTCAACCTCGATGATTATAAAAAAATCTCTTGCTTCACAACCGGAAAAGAAATGTGGGATAAGCTGGAGACCACCTATGAAGGAACCGATCAAGTTCGAGAGGCCAAAATCGACTCCCTCACTACAGATTACGAACTCTTTCGCATGAAAGAGAATGAGAGGATTGAGGAGATGTTCGATCGATTCTCCAAAATAGTAAACAACCTTCATGCTCTCAAGAAGGTCTACTCCGACAAGGACTTGGTTAGAAAAGTCCTTAGATGCCTCACTCCTGAATGGTGTTCTAAAGCCGACGCAATCTTTGAAAACATCGGGACCTCGAACACAACCACTGACGGTCTTAGAGGTAACCTTCTAACCTATGAAACTACTATTCTTAAACCCTCTTTGCAAGAAACGAAGAAGAAGGACATAGCTCTCAAAGTTTCCACCTCCAAGATGCAAGAGCTCACTGAATTGGACTCTAGCGATGACGATCAAGAACTCGAACTTGTCATCCATAAATTCCATAAATTCATGAAGAAGGAATTTGAAAAGAAAGGAAGAAAGATGTCCGGTCCACCCAAATGCTATGGGTGTGGAGAGATTGGGCACATCACGCCCAAGTGTCCCAAGGCAAAGGAAGGAAAAGAAAAGAAGCCCTACAAGAAGCAAAGGGCATACATTTCTTGGGGAGGCGATTCTGGCGATGAATCATCCGATAGTGATGAAGAAGAAACTGCCAACCTATGTCTCTTGGCAAAAGAAGAAGAACCAGAAGAGGTAAGTACCATTTCTCCAAACGAAGAATTTACGCATAAAGAATTGCAAAATGCATTTGATGAGCTTTATAGTGAATACATTTCTGCTTCTAAAGTTAATAAGAGTTTAAAGAAACAAATTACAATTTTAGAAAGTGATGTGGAGAAATTGTCTAATGAAAATGTAAAGCTTAAAGAAGAGAATAAATTCTACAGAAAGAAGAGTGCTAATGAACCGGAAAGTCCAATTAAGGAATGTGCATCATGTAAATCACTAAAGGAACAAGTTGGAGAACTTGAAACAAAAACTAAGGAGTGTTCATCATGCATATCTTTAAGGGAACAAGTTGAAAAACTTGAAACAACTTTAAAGAAATTTAATACCCCTCAAAAGAACCTAAATTCCTTCTTGGATAATTTGCAATCAACCAAACATGGAGTAGGATTCAAAAATGAGTCTAAGCAGAAGAAAATTGAGACTAAACCTAGGAAATCTAAGGTTCAACCTAAGAAAAACAAGGTGAGTAAAGTGCACAAACATAGGCAACATAGTAACTATTATCAACCTAGAAGGATGCATAACCCAAATGTTATTTGTCACTATTGTAATAGAGTAGGACACATTGCTCCTCTTTGCTTCACTAGGCATAGACATTGGGCACAAGAAGAAGCTTATTACCTGCATGCCCCTAACACTCAAGGACCCAAAAAGATTTGGGTACCAAATTCTCATTTATTTGCTTTTGTAGGTATGCTTGAAGGCATCAAGTGTACTTTGGTACCTTGATAGCGGATGCTCCAAGCACATGATCAAAGAAGCATCCAAGTTCTTAATTGATTCTTTGTTGAAATGCAAGGATGAGAGGTATTGTTGAAAATAATCATCATTTGGTTGAAATCGTTCTATTCTTTCTAGTATACTTTTAATAGTGCTCTTAATGCTTACTTAATTAATTAATGCTTATTGATTATTGCATACATATCATTCTTGAGTAATAATAGTCTTGAGCATCCTATTTTACCTCGGTTGAAAAAGAGCTTAGAAGTGAATTAATTCTGCATAAAGTAAAATTTGGGTAGTAGGTTCATATCCAAATGTTACAACCTGAGAGAACAAGATAGTTTCTTTTTCGCATCAAGCATAATAGATCAAGTCAAGGAACATTTTCTTATCATTAAACATTCATAAAGAAATAATACACATGCTTAAACATAAATATTTTTATTATTACTATTTGTTTTAACGATTGGGTACAGCGATGACTCTGAAACTATTAGGATCATTAGCAATATTGAACCTAATGCTATCATTCCAAGAAAACCACATTCCGCCCGAATTGTTTTGGCCATGGAGTTCGAACCGGTTTGCTGGAGGAAAACGAAGCGGGATGACACCGTGATTATCTCCAAGCTGCCACAAGGTCTCTGTGAGGAGAACCATGTTGGGCTTGTACTGGTTCTTCAGATCTCTTAAGGTTCGTGTGAACTCATTGGAGTGCCTAGTGATTCCTCTGTAGTTCCAAACCAGAAGGCGAGCTTTTGGCCAAGTGGGTGGTAAGCCAGTTGTCCGCGGAACGCTCTGAGTAGTCATTGAAATTTGTTAATAGCTTACCTCATTCAGAGTCTGGCAAGAAGGCTCCAGCCTGAACTCCTGAAGTCTATCATAGATGAAGAACATGATGGAAATGGCCGAGCCGTAGAAGGAAGCTTGCAGGGTACTTTGATGCTCCAGGAAGACTGTCTCCTCCATGGGTGAGACAAAGAACCAGGACAAGTAGAGCTCGTCAACAAAGACCAAACGAGGCATCCTCCCGAGCTCGTTTGGCAGTTCCTTTTGTTGCTCATTTATCAGGCTATGGGCTAACCGATTCCTTCTTCTTAAGGAGGCTCCCTCAACAAAGAAGACAAACGATGGAGCAGGCATTTTTGTCTTGTTGTGGTTTGTGTATCTCTCTCTCTCTGAATCGTATTTTTCTTAAAATGCTTTTGATTATTTACTAACCATTGCTTTGCCTTTTATAGAAATACGATTACCTATTTTTCAAAGTCTAGACCTCACCTATTTTTCGATAAACGGTAAAGCAAACCTCTCTCTTCATAAAACTACAAATTGTTTACGCTCCTCAAGGCTCTTCTTTTTGAAAATCTTTACCACTGTCTACATTATTACTCTTGTCACATTGCATGTTTTCGGGCTACAAACACTTGTGTTTCCTAGCTCACTTCTCACATGCATTAATTTTTCACTCTGGCTATCTTGGCTCTTCAATAAAGGGATATGAATCCCAAAAGTCGCTTTTTGCTCATGTGGGGTTTATGAACAAGTGGTTACTGATTATTGTCATTAATTCGCCGTGCATTATGACGTCATTTTTGGCTTACACAAATAATAAACATCGTTTTATCAAGGAATATTTGATTTCTATTATTACAAGAAATTCATGATTTCACCATTTATATTCTTTTTGGTTACTAATAACAGGCTTGATTTTATTAGATTTTATATCATTCCTACTATTTATGTTTAAAAACAAGCTTGATTAAGAAAAAGGAACTACTTATTTATTCACTCATAAAATATTACAATAGAAGCAATCTATGAAGTCACCTGCTTCTCCAGTTCCTTTACATGTTTGCGAACATTCTCAACCTGGGAGGAAAGTCCCATACAGGCCATCTCGATCTGCATCACAGCAGAGCTGATCTTCTTCAGGGCTAAGTTTAGATGCCCAACTGTTTGTAATGGTGTACTACTGTGAGCTATCCCTTTGCCCTTCGGATCATCAGTTTCTTTGGTGACCGGCTTCTTTTGACGCTTGCGAGATATGGACGTGTCTTCCAAATGACCAGGGACATTCCTCTGCTTGCGATGTTTCTTCGGCTTTTCCTCAACATCAGAATTGATGTGGTCAATCCTGCAAGTGCACAGAATCGTCGTGGTACTCAAGGTCGTATCCACAGAGACTAGGCAAGATAAAAATCGATTCAATCTAATGGCAAAGAAAATAAATGAAGAGAAACAATATTGAAATTGAAGATTGATAAGAGAGCAAATGGCAAATTGAATGTAAAGAGAAGAGAAAGTAGAAAATGACAATG
>JAKUCV010002859.1:0-68852 GCA_028386065.3 Turnera subulata | reverse complement strand
GCTCAATTTATAGCTCTGAAAAGTTATAGAGTCGTTTTAAATCCACCCAAAAACAATCTTAAACAAAACATAGTGGGTGCTAAAAAGTTGTCAGAAATAACGGCCATAACATCGATGTTTTACTGCTCAACATCGATGTTTTGTCCAACAAATTTGAATTTTTGGACTAACGGTAACTAAAACATCGATGTTCTCAATCCCAACATCGATGTTATTTTGATTCTGTGAAAATCAGATGAAAACTGATCTATGAAGAACATCGATGTTTTCATTCCAACATCGATGTTATTTTGCTTCTGTGAAAAATGACTGAAGCTGAGCATTTGATGAACATCGATGTTATGGAATAGAACATCGATGTTTTGCTTATGCAAAAGTGTTTTCAAATGCAACGGTCATGAGAACATCGATGTTTGGGATTCCAACATCGATGTTATTTGCCTACTGCTAATTTTTGGGAAATTCTTTGAAGGCAGGAACATCGATGTTTAGACGACAACATTGATGTTATTTTGGCTCGGCAAAAACAAATTAAAATTGACCATTATGGAACATCGATGTTACAAATCGGAACATCAATGTTGTGACTAGTTTTAAAAGCAACGGTCACTAGAACATCGATGTTTGGGATGCCAACATCGATGTTCTGAGCCTTCTGCCTGTTTTGAAGAATTGTGCAAAGGCAGGAACATCGATGTCTAAATCCACAACATCGATGTTCATGGCTCGAAAAACATTTTTATGCTTGGAAGTATGTTATGTTATGCATGAGCAAAATTCATCTTATTTTGAGCCAATGTCCTAGAAGAGTTGAGTGTTATACCTTGTACAATTTACGGATCTAACTCTTCTTTCTTGGCTCTTCAATTCTTGTGCTCATTCATTGTGATCCTTTGCTCTTGAATGGTTTCTTGTGCTTGAGGATTGGTTTGACTTCATTTCTTTTTGCTTCTTCTTTGTCATGATCTTGAATTGGTTTGTCAATTATCAAAACCTATAATGAATGAACCATGAAGACATAGGTTCTAACAAGCCTAAATATGCAAATGGGGTGTGGGTGCGCAATAGGGGTCAGATCGAGGGTATCCTGAAGACATATTTTCAAGGCTTATTCACTTCTACACCGGCAGTCAACACAGAAGCTGTACTGGAGTGTGTCCATACTCGTATCAGTCCTGACATGAACCAGAACCTCACAAGGCACTTTACTGAAGCTGAGGTGGAGACGACGCTTCAGCAGATGCACCCAACCAAAGCCCAGGCCCTGATGGTATGCCCGCCCTCTTTTTTCAACACTATTGGCATATTGTTAAGTCTGATGTACTGTCCACTATTTTGAATATCTTAAATTGTTACACCCCAGGTACACCCTAGAATATAGAGAAGTATTTACATAAAGAGAGTCGGGCGTTGCTTGTCCTCCCAGGACGTTCGTGTAGGTTGGATACCATATTCGGGAGTTTGTGAGGGATGTTCATATTCTTGGTGTAAATGTTGGTATATTTTAGGTTATGGCTCGATGATATGTGTTGACGTCAGATTGAGATGAGATGGTTAGCATAGGCTCGACCTAGTGCACACAAGTAGGTTCGTGGTGATCCGATGGCATAGTTGGCCTAATTTGGTGTTCCGAGTGCTCGATTCATCTTAATGGTCGAAAAATAATGATTGATGATGGATTATGATGGAAATATGATTATATGGTGTAATGGGTGTATTGGAGGCACAATTGGCCAAAGGGTTTATCGGTTGGCTCGATTTGGTGCGAAATGGTGCACAACCAGGGCATCCGTATGCCCGTTGGTGCACAATTAGGCCCGATGGTGCCCGAGTGTGCGATTGGCCAAATCGACCAATTAGAATAAGCCATGTGGCTCGGGAATATGCAGCTGAAGGTGCTTGGTGTGCAAGCTAGTAGGTTGAGTGTCATGGTTCAATTGGTAGGAAAACAAGCACGAGGTGGCACGTGCTTGTGCAAGTGGCAACACTTAGGCAAGAGGTGGCAAGTGGGAGCTAACTCACCTACTTGCCTATGCTTTAAAGGGGTGAAGCAGGCACCTCTTACTCATTTGTTCCAGATGCAATTCGTGAAGAGAGAGAGAGGGGAAAGAGAGGAAAAGGAGAGAGGTAGAGAGGTGAGGCTTGGGTGGTTCTGCTCTCGGGCAGATTGACCCATGCTCACTAAAATAGTGATTCCGGCCAAACCACCAGTTGGAATTGAGTGAAACCAAAGGCCATAGTTAGCTAACACCCATATCTTTCATATGGAACCGTTTATGTGGGGTTTGGAGCTGAAAGGAGCGAGTTATGTTCTTTGAAAGGGGACTGGTCGGCAGCAGTTCTGCTGTTTGACCCTGAGTTGGTATCTGAGCCATATCTGGAGCTACAGACTTTGTATTTGGGTGTTCTTAGTGATCTGCAAAGCTAAGATGCAGGGCTAGAACCTCTATGTTTATGACCAAGGCTGGTTCAGCCTGTAGGTGCGTGTTTAAGCTCGGTGAAGTTTCTGCTGCTGCAGGGCAGATTCTACCCGAGCTGCTGTAAGGTTGATTTGTGGTTTATATTCTATGGTTGCTATGATTGAGTTACGATGTCTATTTGTATGTTTGTGACAGGGCAGTAGGAACCCTAGATGTCTAAGGGTTCTAAATAGAAGGATTGGATTGCTTTGATGTGCCTAATGGCTTGGTTGATGTGTCTAATGGTTTGGTAAGTTTGGTTGCCATAATGTGATGGTTGATGGTGCTAGCTTGTTGGTTGATGACCCAATATGCTATTTGATGGCACCAATGGTGCAAAGTTAATGATAAGATGATGATGCCTTGGCTTGTTGATGAGTTCGATAACCGGGCTGTGCATTTCATGCATTACATATGCATCCATGACATTGGCATAAGATGATATTGATGTTGATGATGGACCCTGCAGTGCCCCTGGGCTGCTTGGTCATATGAGATGATGGTGGGGTTATACTAGGCGCCGCGTGTGGTTTGGTAGCAAGTCACGAGCACTTTCCGTGGCTGTGGGCTAAGGAGTAACATGTTGGTAAAGGCTACCAGATCACGCAGGTAGGCTTAGTACAACTTCATGATAGCTTACCCGTGGGCTGATCACGGTGCATTGATGTTAAGCTGTTGGATGTTGTTGCCTCTTGTGTGTATCATTACTGTTGCTTGTATGGTCACCTGCTTATTGAGTCAGTGGACTCACCCCCTCATTTTCTCCCCTTGTCTTGGAGGTGTGAGAATGAGAGTACGGGTAGTAGGTCGATGGGTGTAGCCGAGTCGGTTTCCTTTAACTAAATTATTGTATTATTTGTTCAAGGAGGTTGTTGTTGTGTAGTAGGAGTTAGTGCCCCTTCGTAGCATTGGTTTAATGCTATTAGTGGAGTTGTCTTTATTAATGGGTTTTGATACTTTTTATTACCGTTGCTGCCTTTGCATTTGTTTGCTGGTACGCTTCCATTAACGCTGCGCATATGTATTGATTGGTAACCCGCGAAGCAGAGGCGGCGAGCTTCTAGTTGTATTGATGAGAGGCCTTTGGGTGCCTTGTGGCACACAGTGGGTGCACATGGTACCTGGCCGGTCGCGCTTAGCGGGGGCGTGACATAAATAATGACGCAGACCCAGCTTGCCTTAACCAAACCCACATTGCACTGATTCCAAAAGTGAAAGAACCGGAAACCCCAACCCAATTTCGCCCTATAAGTCTTTGTAACGTGATCTTTAAATTGGTGACTAAGACTATAGCCAACCGCCTTAAAACAGTCCTTCCCCACATCATCTCACCGAACCAAAGTATTTTTGTCCTCGGCCGTCTTATCACAGATATTGCCCTTGCAGTCTTTGGAATTTTTCACTATATGAAGAAGAGGAAAAAAGGCCGTATCATCAACTTAGCCCTTAAAATTGATGTGAGCAAAGGCTACGACCGTGTAGAATGGCCTTTTCTTGAGAAAGCTACGTTAAAAATGGGTTTTGCTTATTCATGGGTCCAACTTATCATAAGATGTGTCACGAGTGTTTCCTATTCACTCCTTATTAATGGAACCCCTTCTCCATCTTTCCTTCCATCAAGGGGACTCCGACAAGGAGACTCTCTATCGCCTTACCTTTTTCTCCTATGTGCAGAATGCTTTTCAGCGATGAAAACCAAGGTGGAGGCACAGGGTGATATACATGGCATTAAAATCTCAAAGGATGCACCGGCCATATCCCACCTCTTTTTTGCGGATGATAGTCTCCTTTTTGCCCGAGCCACTACTACTGAAATGGACCATTTGCTCTCCATCATTCGCAAGTATGAAGAAGCTTCAGGATAACAAATAAACTTTGATAAGTCATCTATCTCATTTAGCCACAATGCACCAGATTCGATTATTGATCACATTCTCCGAAGAACGGAAGTAAAGGCAGTGGAGGTACATGACAAGTATCTAGGTTTACCAACAGTCCTTGGCAGAGCTAAAAAATAGGTATTCTCGTCTATAAAGGAGAGAATTTGGAAGAAACTGAAGAGCTGGAAGGAAAAGGACTTATCCTTTGCTGGTAAGGAAGTTCTCATCAAAGCCGTCGCGCAGTCAATTCCGACATACATCATGAGTTGCTTCTTATTACCCGAAGAACTATGTGAGGATTTGGAGAGCATCATTATGAGATTTTGGTGGGGTCAACAAAAGGAGGAGAAGAAAATGGCATGGGTAAGTTGGAAGAAAATGTGTCGGCCAAAGAAGATTAGGGGGATGGGCTTCCGCAACCTCCACAGTTTCAATCTAGCACTCCTTGCCAAATAACTCTGGCGCCTTCTCAAGAATGAATCTTCTATGCTTGCCAAAATGCTCAGAGCTAAGTACTGCAAAAGGGCCTGCTTGCTTCAAATTAAGCCCAAAGGACCCGTCAGCTACACGGTAAGAAGCATACTGGCCGCACAAAAAATTATAGAGGAGGGATCACGGTGGAGAATCGGGAATGGGGACAGAGTTCGGATATGGGAGGACCGCTGGATTCTCACACAGAATGGAGGCAAACTATGGAGCCCGAATTAGTGAACAATGATTTTTACACTGTTAACGATTTGTTCCTACCTGATAGCAGACAGTGGAATGAGGACCTGATCAGAAACACCTTTCTAGCCTTTGAGGCTGAACAAATCCTCCAACTGCCGATCAGTAGAACTCCAACTATAGACACCCGTTTCTAGAGCTTCAACCCAAAGGGCTACTTTACAGTTAAATCCGCTTACCATGTAATTTTTTCCAAGCACCAAGCTCAGAATGCTAGTACAAGTAGTGGAGATGGGACTGATGACATTTGTTGGCCCCTAATATGGTCCCTTCACAATCCTCCTAAGGTTAGACATTTCCTTTGGCGTACTCTTTTAAACTCCCTGCAGGCTAAGTCCAATCTGTGTTATAGAGGCCTGTCCATTGATCCCTCATGTGAGAGATGCCGTTCACATGTTGAGACCCCTGAGCACATTTTCCTGGGGCTGTAACTATACCCGAAATATTTGGCAAAAAGAGGCAGCTGACCCGCTACTGACAGACCCTGTGGAGGGATTCCGAAGCTGGTTTCACAATGTATGGCAAAGCTTTGATCAAACCAGGTTGAATGATGGGTTGTCCTAATGTGGTGTATGTGGTATTCTCGCAATTGGTTGCATTTCCAGCGGAAGTTTTACTTGAACAAGAGGTCGTGGATATGGCCAACAGACTGTACTATGGCTACCAGGAGGCTTTGTCCCTCCAGAAAAAAGCACCCTCTGGCTCTCCATCCCAACCTTCCCCCACCAAGTGGAGTCCACCAGCAGAGGGGAGATACAAGGTAAATGTAGATGCTGGTTGTTTTGAGGATGCAGGTTGTGGTTTGGGAGTGGCTATCAGGGATGCAAATGGAGATATTCATGCCCTTGCTTACACGCTTACCACAACAATTGACTGAAGAATTAGCGAAACTTCAAGCTATCATCTATGGGTTGCAAACTGCAGCCTCCCTAGGCTTCATGGATATAGACATTGAATCTGACTGCTATTCTGTTGTCCAAGCTATCCTCCACCCGCAAGCCCTGGACACCTACTTGGGGTTGTTACTCCTTGAAGTACCACAACTAAGCAACAATTTGCGCTCCATTTCCTATACCCATAATAGACGCACTGCCAATTATCTAGCTCATGAAACTGCGAAATTAGCTAGATTTTGCTCCCAGGAAACAGTTGTAATAGAGGACTTTCCTCATTCTCTTCTGGACTATGCTCGTCAAGATGTACTTCACTGACTTCTTTCATTAATGAAATCGTCCACTTCTCAAAAAAATAATTAAATAGAATTGTTATCCCAAGTTTTAAAAACTCTCGTTAATTCGGACAATCTAATCATTTTATGTAGACATTTATTCGGATAATAAATATGCAAAATCAAATAATTTAATTATTTCAGATGATAAAAAATATTCTTCTCTAATGAATAATCTAACCAATACAGTCCTTACAAAATTAATTGAATTAGTTTCGCGAAGAAATTAGAGACAAAAAGTTAAGATGAATTAAACTAGCTATTTGTATTTTAGTAAAATTTTTTAAAATCATAATAATATCTTGTTGTATTTGCGTGATATTAGCATGGAATTTAAATATAACTCTTTTTTATAAAAGGATTTAAATATTTTTTTGAGAATTATTAGGATTTAAATATTAACTTTTAACTTTAAAAAAAGTAATGCAACATTACCCTTAGTTAATGAACTAATTTCTAAGATTTTGATTATTATAGTGAAGGAGCCACATTTAATTTTAATTTTTGTTTGGTTATTAAATAACTATAACTAAAAAAAGGATAGAATCAAAATGGGTGTTCTGTCTTAGAACTTTTGGTCTCTTTTTTCTTTTATTGTAAGTTTCTGTTCCGTTACGGACGATGAATTTTCCGGTAACAAGGAGAGTAGTGGGGGTTACAAAATGGGAAAATTCAATCTTTCTCACAGGTATTTCCTTATAATTTGGTTGGTCTTGTACCTTTTTTATTACATTTAGTATATGATATTAACAAGGGTTGAGGGCTGTTAGCTTAGTGGCTGAAATTCAATTTGTCAACTTTTTCTGGGTACTAATGCTATTGTCACGTAGTTATGTTATCTTGAGTCTGTGATTTACTGGGCTTAAGCTGGGCTACTAGTCCTGTTTTCTCTTCTTAGTTCCTCTCTTGTGTAGATGTTTTCCTAAACTAGGCTGACTTGGTTGTCTTCTGTTTATTTTCAGAGTTGTTTTGGCTCCATTGACTAGATCAAGATCTCTAAATGCTGTCCCTCAGCCTCACGCCATCAAGTACTATTCAGAGAGAACCTCTCCAGGTGGTCTTCTGATAGCTGAGGCCTCTGGTGTTTCTGACACGGCTCAAGGGTGAGTTTGATTGATCGCAACCTACCTAGATTACCTATCTATCTAGCTACATATATGCTTTTGAATTGAAAGGCCAGCCTAATTTCATCATGCGCATCCTTCACTATTAGACTTCAATTCTAAACATTGCTTTTGGATTATTGTTTCCTTCCATCTCTTAAAGGTTCCGACAAACGCCAGGTATCTGGACCAAAGAGCAGGTTGAGAGACATGGAAACCCATTGTAGTTGCTGTTCATGCAAAAGGTGGTATTTTCTTCTGTCAACTTGTTCATGCTGGAAGGGTTTCAAATTCAGGTGAGTACTTCACATTTGTTTGCTTTGTTCAAAATTGTCATGAGCTAGCTAGCATTTAGCATAAAGTGCATGTAGAATGATAGGATTTTCATACTTAAGATCCTCCATAAGGCACACCTCTTTGTTCATTTGTTATTCTCCTTTCCTGCTTAAATTTATTGTGTCGCTGATACAAATGGTACAATTTTGGCATGAGGACTTAAGCTCCTCCATCCAACTTTTTCCAACTACCCTTTATAGGAAAATGAGAATACTAGAACCATCTTGCCCGTCACTGTTGATGTTGCCTATCGACTCATATGTTTGATCATGGAAAAATACATCTCTGTTTGTTCAAACCTTGGTTGAAAAAACACTATCTTCCCCTGTGATTCTTCTTTGGTTTTATCCAAAGGAATACTCTGTTTCAAGTGTAGTGATACCATTTCAATCTTTGTACATTGATCAGTTTCAGTTGGGTTGAGATCTTACTCTGGTTCTTCTACTATTGCTTGCAGGTTACCAACCAGATGGGCAATCACCTATCCCTTCTACAGACAAAGCACCGGATGCCCAACAGACTGATGAATTCACACCTCCAAGACGACTAAGTATTTGTTCCTTTTGTTTAGCAGCTAAAAGGCTTGCCCAATACCTTTTTACCCTTTTCTGTATGCTGACTATGTTGTCTTCGATCCCCAGGTTTTGATACATGGGGCTCACGGCTTCCTCATTGACCAGTTTTTGAAAGACAGCATAAATGATCCAATTAACTCTCAAGGACAAAATAATAAGATCTTTAAGACCCCCACAATGAGAATGGGATGAATGAACTAAAGGAATTGGAATCAAGAACAATGATTCTTTTTTAATGAGGTAACAAGTCCAATACAGTTTGGTAAGGCTTCAGCCAATGATTTTCTTGCAAATTTACTTCGCTCAAGCTTCTTGCGTAACCTGTAGATCAACGGGAATCGAGCCATTGATCTTGTTTGAAGAATTTTCCATAAGTTGAAGATTTCCCATCTTGGCCACAGTTGTTGGAATAGCTCCACTCAAATTGTTTCCCTCAAGGACAAGCGTATTAAGCCAATCAGGTTGCCAAGGATGAGATTTCCTACGGATTGTGGAAGGATGCCACTGAATAAATTGTTGTCCAGGTACAGCATTTTCAAGGCTCTATAATTTGCTAAGGAGGTGAAAAGATTAAGTTCAGGATTGGAAGGGTCATTGCTCAGGAAATTCTTTTGCAAAGAAAGGACTTGGAGATATCTCAAATTGAGAGTTTATTGTCGTCTAAAGAAATCCGGACTAAAGTTGAGATGTTGAACACACTTGCCGAGAATGTTGCCTGTTAGATTATTATATTGTAAAAACAATTCTTGCAAGTTTGGGACATTGACTACATGGGAAGGTATTGTTCCTGTCATTGGAAAAACATTGTTAGAATTCCATGCACAGATAGAGTGATATATAATGATGGAAGCCAAAATATTGTAATTTAAGCCTAGCAGCTAGGTAAACAATATTACCCGACAAACTGTTGTAAGCAAATTAAAATGATTATCCTTTTTTCACTTTTAATTAATGTAAGCAAATTAAAATAATTATCATGTAAACTAAATGATAAGTATATAAAAAATTCAATTGATGATCATTGAAGATTGTGAAAGGATAATTTTTTGGGAACAAATTTTTTTCTTCCAAAGAGGGAGTTGACAGGTAAAATTAAGATGCAACTGGAAACTGCAATAAAAGCATAAAGAGGTTAAATAACAAAAATAGTAGGCATGTTCCCGATGCTAGGAGTTATAATGTGCCAGGTTGCAGGGATTGTTGTAAGAAAATAGAGTAGTAGAGGCCATTGAGTTATTGCATGAAATGGAGAGCAAGGGAATAAAACCGAATGTTGTAAGCTATAACCAGTTGATTGGTTGGTTCTGTAAAGATGGAAATTTAGAGGGAGCAAAAAGAATGGCACGCACACGAAGCTGAGGGAAAATTTTAAGCCTCGTCAGGTGACCTTTGTGACATTAATTGAATTCCATTTCTTAGTTCCAAAGTGTGATCTTCAGTTGGCTCTTCAGTTGTGTAAAGAGGCAATTATTTATAGGAGAGCGAATCTTTGGGCATCAGCCAATAGTCCGGCCTCTGGTTGATGGTTTAGTCAACGACGGGAGGATTCAAGATTTTATGATGCAAATGGTCCTAATTACAGAAAAATAACAAATGTATATTGCTTAATAGAGCGTGAGCCCTTCTATACTAATTGTTTTGAGCACCATTCATAACTGGAAAAGATTTTATCGAAACGAAATCATAGTATAGGAGAGTGAATCAACCAGAGGACGAAATCATAGTATAGGAGAGATATCAAACGAAATCATGAAGAAGCTAGTAGGAAACTTTTATCAATAAAATTATTGAGGGATATCAATTAATTATTTATTCCATTCACTACGGATTATATCAAGCAATTCTTGCATGATAAATTTCTTAAAAAAAAAAACAAAATGATAGTGATATTCATATAAATGACCTATCATTATATCATTATTAATTCCAAACTTAAGAGCTAGTTGGTATCAATTCCAAATGAATTCGATCTCTAAGGATATTTTCATTTTGGGTATAATAACTAGGATTTTTCAATCTTGTGTGTGAGGGCACATGATAAGCCACCTAAAAAGGAAATAAAAAGTCTATATATATAATTTTAGTTTTGAGATAGAATTACTAGAAAAGAAACTCGAATTAGAGCTTATAGTGTCTCCATAGTCTCTCTTTGCAAACCAAACAAAATTTGAATTTGTTTTAAAAAAAATTGCCAGAGAAGTATTTGATCTCCACAGCAATTCTCGATCATTATACATAGCTCCAGAGCCTTAATTGTTGTGATCTCCTTGTCTTTGGAAGTTAAGAGGCAGAGACTGCTCCTCGGCAAACCCAGGTAAGTTTCAGTTCTGGGATTATACTAATGGTTGATTTGTTTCTATTTGTTTCCTGATTGACTTGTGTGATTCCATGGTAATCCTGACCACTTAGATATTCTTTTTAATCACAATTAAACAGTTAAACCCTCAATGGTTAAGTTTTATGGCATTATAATTTAACCCTTTCGCACAGTAGTGAAAACTAGAATGGAGGGATAGCATATATAGCAAATATGAGAACCTAACTGCATTGGTATAATGTGGTATCGGAATTGTGGCATCATCCCTACATGACAACTGAGAAATAAAAATATTGCATAAGATTATTGAAGTGATAAGTTTAATGCTGTGGTCGCTGTAGTCTCCTGCGGTTTGTTGGGTTTGTTGGTAAGAGGATAGTTCTGATCTTTTTAAGCCTTGTTGATATTTCAATCATGTTGAGCCTCTCTTCTGGCAATTCATGTGCACACCGAAGAGCCAATTCCATTATAGATATCAGACATTTCTAGTATCCATGGTTAGCTCCGTTAGATTTCTTGTGAGATTTCCTATGGACTGTGGAAGGATGCCACTGAATAAGTTTTTGGCGAGGTGCAATCTTGTCAGGCTCTACAATTTGCTAAAGAGGTGAAAAGCTCAAGTTCTGGGTTGGAGGGGTCATTGCTCAATCCAGAATTCAACTAGCTTACTTAACTCAAACCCATCACCTGTTTGATGAAAAACCCAAACGAAAAAACGCCTAATCCCACCTGATTTAAGACAAACCAAACCATGCTCCACCACTCCAAATGATCACCGCAGTCAGATTGAAAGCATGATAGGACGAGGAGGCCATTGTTTCCACAGCAAAGAAGCTTTTTATCAAGCTCAGCCACACCACACCACACCATATTCATCTCGTGAAAGGCCTTTCATCACCCATTAGCGATAATATATGCAAGAGCACAAACCAGTCAAAGACCAACAAATTAACAAACCACCATTGTTCTCCACTTGTAAGTATATTTGCAACCAACTGACTGAATAGCCAATGGCGGCCACAACCCTAGCCTCGTCTTCGAGCAATCTCAACAACACCAAACAGACAAACCCTGACACACACAATCCCCTGCCAGACGGTGGTAACGACAAACCGACAGGATTTCCCTACTTCTCCAAATGGAGCCGACATCAGGTACAAAGGGCCATGGAAAACGGACAGGTACAGAGCCTCTACGTTGAAAACCTATCTCTGCGTTGGACACCCACCGACATTTACAGGATCATGTCCAGACATGGAGATGTGGTGGATGTCTACATCCCTAACAAACAGAGCAGGAGCGGACTCAGATTTGGTTTTGTCAGATTTCAAGGTGTAAGAGACTTACAGGGTTTGTTAGCGGCGGTGAACCGGGTTCAAGTGGAAAATGGGTCTGTAAAGGCGAATATTGCCAGAAGGAGATCCCTTGGTCTCGCGGCGGGGCAAAGGAGTGTGCCACAGCAGCATCCACGATCTAACAAAAGGGACGGTAGAACTTACGCTACCGTCATTCGGGGCAATCGTGGAATACCGGAGATGAGAGAGGATCAAGGCCAGGGTCAGGGGTTCTCCTTTATTCCGTCAACGGATATCAATCTGTGGTTATCACGATGTGCAGTTGGCATTGCCAAGGACCCTATGAAGATGGAATCCATTGGTTTGTTGTGGAAGCTACATGGCATAACTGATGTCGAAGTTGTTGATATGGGGGGAGATTCGGTCTTGGTATGCTTTTTAACAAGGGAGGCAATGCTGCAATTCTCACAGGAACAGCCCGATTGGGTGCCTTTGTGGTTTAAATCGTTTCTGCCATGGAAGCAGGGGGATAAAGCAACCAATCGACGCTGTTGGTTGACACTTAGAGGCGTTCCTCTCAATGCCTGGTGTCACGACTTTTTTCGGTTAATTGGAGCTGAGTTCGGGGAGCTGTTACAGTTAGATGAGGAAACGGCAGGGAGGAGGAGATTGGGTAGTGCTCGTATTGAAATTTTGACAGAATTAGAAACCTTCATCAACAAGAAATTGCAGGTGTCCATTGCTCATCAAACCTACACGGTTATGGTGGTAGAAGACAGGTTGCCGTACTCGGATGCTTGCACCTTGGTCCTAAGCGAGTCTGCCATGGATGACCGCACATTGGATGGTGACTCTGATGGGGACCGATCGGAGGCAGAGCGTTGTTCTAGGGATGGAAAGGGTGAGGATTTTCCGGCAGATTTACAGGATACTACCCAAGATCCTTTTGATATAATGGAGATTTTGGAGAACAATCCAGGTAATGATGGTGGCCAAATTAATCTGGATATTGCGACATTGAAGTCAGTTGACTTACCATTAGTAATGAGAAGGAATTCAGGGGAGGAGTTTACGTGTTCTCAGTGCAATCAACCCTTGGATTCCAAATTAAAAGCTACTACTGGTGTGTTGCAAAGCTCAGGTCCACTAAATCTGACCAACAATTTTGGGCCTTTGATGGATGAGGGGGAGGGGGAGTCAGTACTGCCTGTTAACGCAACCCCAGAGAACAGCCCGAAAAGCCCAATATTTATTACTTCTTCTGCAAGTACACCATGGTCTAGTAACAAGTCCAAAGGAGCTACATCTGTGTCACGTTCTTCCAGTTATTTGGTGAGGAGGCTTGAGGCAGCAGTTAAAGCGGCAAGGGTTAGTCAACGTAAGAAATACAAGAAAATTACAGATACAGGCAGTGTAACATCCTCTTTGTCTTCTACTGATAATGCTATTCGAAGGGTGAATGAAAGGCTGAACCAATCACCTCAGCCCCAGAATGAACCTTCCGTAGCAGTTTCTTTTCAATTACAGGAGGCTGAACGGACAGTTAATGTAGGGGATGCTCTACAGTGGGACAAGTCGGGTGATTTGCAGGGTGTGGTAGATATGGCCAACGAACTAGTGGTTAAGGAAGCTGTGGAATGGAGTGCGGCAAGGGCTCATGTTTAGTCTTGTCTCGTGGAATTCGAGAGGGTTACATTCGGAGTTGAAACATAAGCATCTACGGTCCTTGATAGTGTCACATGCAGCAAAATTCGTCTTCCTTTGTGAAACTCGACGTCAAGCAACACTAGAGCCGTGGGTGCGAAGGCTTTGGTCTCCTCCAAATTTAGATTTTGTGGTTGTGGATTCAGTGGGAGCAGCAGGTGGTTTGTTGTTTATGTGGGATGGTGATTATTTTGTTTGTTCAAGAAGAGAGAAGGGTACACGGTGGATATTAGTAGAAGGTTTGTTGGTCCAGGCGAAATTAACTGTGACTATTTGTTGTGTTTATGCACCGCTGGACTTGATGGAAAGGGTGACTTTGTGGAGGGATTTGGCTAATTTCAAAACATCATTTGGTTCTCCCTGGTTGGTTCTTGGTGATTTCAATGAGACCTTAGTGGCGTGCGAGAGAAGGAGTGGAAGTGTGTGTGTTAGGGGTGCTGCCGCGCTGCGTCAGTTCATGCAATCCCTTAATCTCTTGGAGTTCCCGCTTGAGGGGAGGATGTATACATGGATGAACTCTTTAACAGCCAGTCGGATTGATCGTGTAATGGCTGAGGCGGAGTGGAGTCTGACTTTTCCTCATTTATGCTTACTCTCAGATAAGCGTGGTCGTTCGGATCATTGGCCACTAGTACTTCGTCAGGAGAGAATTGATTGGGGTTTTAAGCCCACAAAATTTTTGTCATGCTGGTGGTCTTACCCAAATTTTATGGAGGTTTTGCAGGCTATGTGGACTTCTATTGAGAACGAATTCCCAGGAAAGTTTTGTCTCCTTAAAAAGCTTAGTCGTCTAAAACAGGCATTGGGTCATTGGAATAAATCTTCCTTTGGCAATATTGACAATGCCATTACTACACTACAAGAGGGGATTGAGCGGTTAGAACTGCAGTTCGAACAGCATGATCTCTCCACGGGGGAAAAGGAGAGTCTCGCAACAATGCGTGCGGAATTGTTCGAAAGGGAGAAACAAAGAGAAAGTATTTGGCGGCAGAAATCCAGAGTTACTTGGTGTAAGTTGGGTGATCGTAATACACGATTTTTCCAAACGGTGGCTTGTAACAGGGGTCGCAAAAATGGTATACACTCCATAATGAAGGGGGAGTTAGAGTTAACTGATCCTTTGGACATCAAGAAAGAGGCAACCAATTTTTTCTCTTCTTTGTATGATGCTCCTGGTTCACGACGTCCTAGGATTGGTGCATTACCGTTTGCCTCTCTGGACTCACAGACTGCAGCTTCGTTGGAGTTTCCCATTTCTCAGGAGGAAATTAGAAATGCTGTTTGGGCTTGTGATAGTTCTAAGGCACCGGGTCCCGATGGTTTTAATTTTTCTTTCTATAAGAAATGTTGGGATATGATTAAAGAGGATATGTTTGACTTGGTGCAGAATTTTTTCGACACAGGAACTCTGCCGAAAGGTGCAACATGTGCTTTTATTACCTTGCTCCCAAAGAAGACTGATGCAAGAAGTTTTGATGATTTTAGACCTATTACTTTGATTCATGGAATATATAAAATAGTGTCTAAGATCCTGGCGGAGAGAATTAAGCCGGTAATGGAGTCCTTGATTAGTAGTACCCAATCTGCATTCATCGCAGGTCGAAACATCCTTGATTGTGCTTTGGTTGCTGCTGAAACGGTTCATTCTTTAAAAGTTTCACGCACAAAGTCTGTGGTTTGGAAGTTGGATTTCAAAAAGGCATATGACTCTATTTCTTGGGAGTATCTTTTGGATGTTATGGGAAGAATGGGTTTTGGTGCGCATTGGATTACCTGGGTTCGAGCTTGTCTTCAATCCTCTCTTCTATCGGTCCTCATAAATGGTTCTCCATCCCCGCAGTTTGGTATGCACAAAGGACTGAAGCAGGGAGACCCACTTTCGCCTTTCCTATTTTTATTGGCCGCCGAGGGGTTGTCGGCACTTTTCACTAAAGCTATTGATAATGGTCTGATTATTCCATCTTATGTGAATGGGATTCCGGTCACTTTGCTTCAGTTTGCTGATGACACTCTTCTCTTTTCCTCGGCTGATCCTGGGAATTTGCTCAATCTCAAAAGGATTTTACGGTGCTTTGAGTTACTTTCTGGTCTTAGTATTAATTTTCATAAGAGTGGTCTAGCGGGGATTAATGTGGGTTTTGATGAGATTGAAGGTTTGGCGTGTAGTTTACTTTGTAAAGCTGAGAAGCTTCCTTTTACCTACCTTGGACTCCCGTTGGGTGCCAATATGAGGTTGGTTCGGAGTTGGGATCTAATAATTGCCAAGTTTCGGTCGAAGCTACATTCTTGGAAGGGTCGGTTCCTATCTTTTGCTGGCCGAACGGTGTTATTGAGATCAGTTCTGTCCTCTCTCCCTCTTTATTATCTCTCTTTATTTAAGATGCCAGCCAAGGTTGCCAGCAGGTTGGTTCGGTTGCAACGAGAATTTTTATGGGGAGGTGTTGGGGATAGAAGAAAACTTTGTTTGGTCGCTTGGTCAAAGATAACTTTACCAAAGTCACAGGGGGGTCTTGGGGTAGAGTCTTTATTGGAGAAGAATCAAGCACTTCTATTTAAGTGGCTATGGCGTTTTCGAGTTCAAGAGGGTTCTTTGTGGCACAGAGTAATACGGGCCAAATGTTTGATTCAGTCTCCTTCTTTCGCTCCTTGTTTTGATCTTGCTAAAGCCTCACCCTGCTGGACAAATATTATTAATAGTGGGTCCTACATTGGACCTTCTGGTGGCCATCTAAACTCGTGTTTGGAGTTAAAGGTAGGTGGTGGCAGCTCCATCAGCTTTTGGCATGATTGCTGGTCATCGTTGGGTTGCCTTAAGGCTGCTCATAACCGCCTATACCGTCTCTCCACTTTCCAAATCGACTCTTTGCAAGATGTGTGGACTCATGGTTACTTACATTCCGAGGCTGCTGGGGGGTGGAGGAGAGCCTTGCGTTCTTGGGAGCTGGATTTGTGTCATCGTCTTTATCTGGAGTTGGAGGGTTTGTCCATGGTCCCTGTGAAGTGTGACAGCTGGTCTTGGCCCTTGGAACAAAAAGGAATTTATTCAGTGAAGTCGGGTTACCAAGCTTTGCGGCCACTTCATGCTCCTTCATCCTCTCGTCCTCTAGCTTGGCTGAATGTGGCTCCCCCAAAGGTGGAATACTTTTTATGGAGGGCTCTTAATGGTGGTCTCGCATGCAAAGCCACTCTCTTTTATCGGGGAATTTTGACGATAAATGAAGCTTTGTGCCCTCGCTGTCGCATGCAGTTGGAGACTGTAAATCACTTGTTTCTTCATTGTTCTTTTGCCCATGGACTTTGGTTGCGACTCATTCGGTGGTGGGGCACTACGTGGGTGGTTCCGGTGGACTTGGGTGTTTGGCTCTCTCAATGGCCTTGGCTCGCGGGTACACGTCGTTCTCAGGAAGCTTGGCTTGATCTTGGTCTATCCATGCTTTGGTCTTTATGGATAGCCAGGAATGCTTTGGTTTTTGACGCAAAGGCTTCCTCCCTTGATGCCTTGTTTGATCTGGTCATCTCAAGAGCATATGGATGGTTCAAAGTTTCTCACCCTCTTTTCCCATATTCTGCAGGCAGTGCCCTTTCCTCGCCAGAACCGTTTAAAGGGTGGCCAGGGAAGTTGGTTCATTTACAATATGCATGATTTTTCCGTAGTGTTGTCTCAGCTGTAGCTTCTTACTACGGCTTGTATATTCTGCACTTGTTCATATGACTCTTTTATTTAATAAAGTCAATCGATTACTATCAAAAAAAGATATCAGACATTTCTCCACATTTACGAAGTTTCGGTTTTCTCCAATTAGCATGTTGCTATCCACGATGTTCATCGTTGAACTTGGTAGTGATGCTTTAACCCAACTTGTGAAGCTTACCCCTCCATCAAACAAGTCATCTGTGGGCTTCCTTCTGGTGAAAGTTTCCATCAACATTATTCCAAAACTATAAACATCAATCTTTGTGGACACAACTCCATCCAGGCCGTACTCTGCAAGACAAGAATTGCATTGCATTATCAGCAAAGCATAAGAGATGTGACAAAAAAATTTCAAGCCGAAAACCTTTATAGGCCAAAACAAAAATCAGTAAGATACAAACAAATGGTGACGAATGTTGCCCAAGATTTCGCATTCTCTATCAAAACTGTTGACCGCTTCTTCCAATTCCAAATCAAAGACCTTAACTGCTATACTTTGTCCATCCTGAAGTGTTCCTTGATAAACAGACCCGAAACTCCCCTTGCCTAGCAAATTACTTTCATGAGCTCTAGGTAAGAAATCCTCCTTTGATTAGCGAATGGCAATGCTCCTCCGTTGGGAATAATTCTTTGCCTTCTTTGATGTATAAGAAGAAGAATGAAAGCCACAATCAGAACCACATATGCCACCGGAGGCAAAACAAACCTTAATAGTATAGACTTAGTAGTCCTCGAATGATGATGAGAGTCACTGCTACAGGGAGGGACTTGCAGTCTAGGAGGACGACACAATGCCTTATTTGACGTAAATGATCTGGCAGTGAAATATATGAATCTTCCTCCACTTGGAATTTCCCCTTCCAGTGCATTGAAAGATACATTGAAATATACCAACGACTCAAGCTCTTCCAATGACTTGGGGATGTTACCAGATAAGTTGTTCGATGACAGGTCTAACATTTCCAAGCCTTTCAATTTACCTAGTGATTCTGGAATTGCTCCCTGGAACCTTTTATTGCATAAGAAGAGAGTGCTTAAATCCTTGAGTTGGCCTAAGGTGCTTGGAATATTGCCAAAAAAATGATTTCCTGACAAATTCAACTGTGTTAAGGCCACCATTTGTCCAACTTGAAGGGGAAGTGAGCCGTTGAACGAGCTGAAACTCAACATCAAAGTGAGAAGATCTTTAAGGCCCCACAATGACATTGGAATGGGTGAACTTAGGGCGTTGGCATCAAGAGCAAGGATTCTTAATGAGGTAAGAAGTCCAATGCAATCAGGTAAGGCTCCAGACAACCTATTTCTTCGCAAGTATAATTCGATTAAGCTGCTTGCTTTACATAGATACAATTGTTGAAGCCAGAGTAAAGTTGAGATGTTGAACACACTTGCCGGAATATGGCCTGTTAGATTACTGTACTGTAACATCAAATGCTGCAAGTTGGGAACATTTTCTACATTGGAAGGTATTGTTCCTGCAACGGAAAAACTATAAAAATGTTAGGTTTCAACTTTCAATGAACTATAACATAAATGAGATTCCTTAAAAAAACTGTAAAAAATGCTACTCCTAAGTTAAATTCATAATTTTTAAGCGTTTGATAAATTAACTATCAAAACATATGGTTTAAGCCTTGCAATCTCAACTACTAAGACACCAACGCTAACTGTTTACTTTCCAAAACCTGCAGTAACTAATATATAAAATGGAACTCTAAACATTATTCATTACCTGACAAACTGTTGAAAGAAAAATCAATATTTTGGATGGAAGTCATGTTGAAGATTGACTCAGGTATATGACCTGTAATCGAAATGTAGAAGTAAGAAGAATTATTTAAACAAAAAAATAAAACTACTATAGTAGCTAGCAAAAAAAAATGCTTCATTAATCCAAAAACTACATAATCATATGGACCTGTAAGATTGTTTCCACCAAGAAGCAGAATCCTGAGCATGGGTAGGTACCCAACTTTTTCAGGTATTTTTCCCACAAAATAATTCGTTGATAAGGATATTGACTGCAGTTTTCTACATTTCCAGATTTCTGATGGAATCTGGCCGCTAAGTAGATTTTCCGAAAGTTGAAGATATACCAAGTTGGGAAGGTTATCACATATGTCCGTTGGAAGATTTCCATATATACTATTGTATGTGAAGCCAATGGCCACCAATGAAGACATTAAAAATAAATTATTGCATGGTTCAATTATCAGTTCTGCTCGCACAGATTAAGTAGGGTACTTACCAGTGAAATTGTTGGAAGAAAATAAAAGATACTCCATCCTTCTTAAGTTTGCCAACTCAGGGGGTATATATCCATGGAACTGATTTCCTTTAACATCTATCAACCGGAGGAAGGAAAGGTTTCCGAGCTGTGGAGGAATGGCTCCCACTAGTCCCATTCCACTTATATTCAACTCAGTAACTCGCTGCCCGCGGTTGCTACTGGTGATGCCAACCCAGTTGCAGAAAGAGGCATTGGTACTCCAGTTGCGAGCCAAGATGTTTTCAGGATCATAAGTGATTGCAGCCTTCAAGGCAAGAAGTGCTTCTTGATCTGTGATGTTATTTCTAGTGGATATGCTTATGCATTTCTTTGCAAGAAACATGGATAGCATGGAAACAAAAAACAAGCATGTGAATCTTCCCCATTGCATTTTCAAGTTGATGAGAAGGCTCACAAGGAAAATATTAGTAGAATGCAACCAAATTAAAGTGATTGGAGAAATGTGAACTGGCTACATACTTATAGGCAACTAGAAGAAAGAAAAATTGATATAACATAAGCGAGATGTGTCATGATTGTTATTGATCAGGCTACACCGGCCGGGGTGAAGATTATTCATGATGGCCCAAAATGTAGAGGTTTATGATGCCTCAATCATTGGTAAGCAAGTGTTCTTTTTCCCCATTTGGTTACCGGATGACCAGGACATCCGAAATTGATTACCGGTGCCAGCTAAACTTAATCATCAATAAAAATTCTTCAGTGATTTTTTTTTTCTTTCAAGAATGAGAACTCTAAATCCGTCCCAAATTTATATGTGCCTTGTGTTTGCATTTGTCAGAAATACTAGAAGATTCAGTTCATGTGCTTACAAGAATATAAGATTATTTGTCCCTCCCTCGATCTATTATTTCAGAAGACGAGGTTGATCTGGTCTAAGTCATGTAGGTGATACCTAAACACCTGAGGCTTGTCTATTACAGTGGCCTTAATTACTTAATCAAGCCTGTCTCAGGTGCATGAATTATTTTAATTCTTTGCTATTAATTTTTGGGAGCATTTGGGGAAATTTCATATGTCATATACTAGCATGGTCTTTTCTCTTGTGTTCTTTCTATTTACCTGATGTCCTTGCCCTAAGAGTATTCCAGGTTTGTGACGTCCTGTTTTCACTGATCAAGTCCATTTACCCCTGATCAAGTATATAATATTTGCTATCTTTCTATGTAAACAGACTGTACCTTTTATGTGTAATCAATATATATATATATATATATATATATATATGTATATATATATATACTAGTCATATAAAAAATAGTAAAATCCCTCGTTACGGTGAAAATGACGCTGCTGGAAACTGCTGTAACAGTGAGGGTCAATATTGATCAAACAAGGTAAAACAACAATAAAATAGACATGCTAAACAGATACCCCTTCAGCTTCGTTTACTTGCAGTGTTGCAGTCCATTTACCCCTGATTAAGTATATAATATTTGCTACTGAAGTCGACAAGCTAGCCAAGATTCTTGCTAGAAAATTTGATTGTCAATTAGCTAAGATTAATTAATTAATCCACCTAAGGCCGGCGGCTACATGAAATGCGGAGTTGCACGATCAAATTTAGTATTGTTAAGATATCAAATATTAACAAGACGACAAAATGAGAAAAAAAAAACTTGCATTTTGCTTGCATCTATGATTACAAGCCCTTCTTTTTTTAGTTTCTGTTACCACAAAACTTCTGAGGATGCCCATTTATCCAAATGTAGGCATATGCTGGGATTACACAAAGCAAAATAAAATTTTCAATCCACCAAATAAAAGTAAAATTTTCATGAAGAGCAAACTATAATTAATGGATGAAAATTTCTCACTCTCTCTCAAGAGAAAACCCTAGATCTACAAATTTGGTGCTGCCGCCGACGACTTTCTTTCTGGCTGTAAGCCCCCATCGGTATTTCGTTTAGTTTTTTTGTTTTCTTCCTTTTAGTCTTGTCTGTTAGTCTCAACTTTTGTGTATTTTTAATATCCTTTTGTGGGTTTTGGTTTTCTCCTTCAGGGAGCCCTTGTTACCTTTTTTGGGTGTTTATTATTTTCTCAAAAATAAGATCATGGGAGCTAAAAGCTTTGGAGGAAGTTTTGATTTGGAGAGTAGATCTTTATTTGCTGTTGCAATTTACCAACAAGGAGAAGATGTGGCAGTGTACGTCAACCCCGCATGCCCTATATTCCATGCCTCCATTCAGTTTTGGCAAACTATGCTAAGCCATTCCCACTGATAATGGAGATTAATTAAGTACTGTGATTCCATAATTTGTGCAAACTCCCAAACTGATATATAATTTCCTCGCCTGTTGCTTGATCTGATCAAGTGTCTCATATGAGGATTTTTCCTTCAAAACTAATGGAAAACAGTTTAACTGAGATACATCAATAAAGTTTACTAATCAAGTGTGAAACTTTATTAATGATGGACTAAATAATACATAGAGATGGACTTCCTACAAGGGGGAGGCATAAGTGTAGGTACAGAACACCACTCTTTGCATGACGCCATTGTTTAAAAGTCTCTACGGATGTGAGTATGGCGCCCACACCATAAGGAAAGGAAGGACGAGAAGCCTTGAACCACCAAGTTACTCTACTGACAACCAGATCGAAAAGAGAGGGGACGAGGACAGGTTTAGCATTGAAGATGATGCCGATACGAGCCAGCCAAAGAAACCAAAGGGTGGAGAGACCAAGTGAGTCTGCAGTATTATGCTGCGCACCAAATAGGAAGCACCATTGTTCCACCCAATCCAACACAGATGCTAGCGCAACTCACTGAACACCCATCATTGACAGAGGCGATTCCAGAATTGTGCAGAAACAAGACAATATAATAGTAGATGGGCAACAGATTCCACCGCCTTCTCACAGAAGGGCAAGCGGCTGCGTCCAAAGAAATGATACCCGGTGAATAAGACATTCTCTAGTAGCTAAACCTCCATGTAGAGTGAGACACATAAAGGTTTCAAGTTTTGGAGGCGTCACCGAAAACCACATTAATAGAGAAGGTTTGGGAGGAGGAGTGCGACGAAGTAGAAGTTGGTAGCCACCGCCACCCATCTGCAGTAGCAGAATGTAGTGTTACCTCAACCAATTCCTCCTACATGGTCCTAACCTGTAGAGATTCCCACTGTTAATGCCAAATTTCTCACCCCTCAGTATTGAGCTACGGAACGGGCCATGGATTGAACAAGATAGGCCCACACGAAGAGTCCGGATGGCTAAGCGGGCTAGAGAAAGGTCAAAATGAGGGATAGGCCCATGGAAAGATCAGCCAAAGAGTTAAGAGCAGAATGGGCTTTGGACCAACGCAGCCTACAGGTGCCTGCGGAGCTGAGGAAGGAAAGTCCCATTCAACCCCAACCTACGGTTGCTGGCGAATAGGGATCCCGAGGTAAACAGGTCTTTGGCCCAAAGCGACAAACTCGTACTGGACGATATAATATTTCGAAACTATTGTTTCGTTCTAAGATGGCTGAAGGTTCCTCTATTGGGCCACATGCACTTATGATGCATGGTTATATTCAATGGCTTGCCACTTTGGGTTTTGAGATGGACAAAGAGTTAAGAGTAAACTTAATTCTACAAATTCTACCTGATTCTTTTGCACAATTTGTGCTTAATCATCAAATGAATGGGATTACCACCACAATTCTTGATTGATTAAAATGCTTAACACTGCTGAAGCGACCCTTAAGAAGGATCAAATTGCGGTGATGGTTATTGAGTCTTCCAAAGATAACAAAGGAAAAACTAAGAAGAATAAAACCATCAAGGCAAAAGGGGGTATCAAGAAGAAAGGCAAGATTGTTGCCAAAGAGACTAAGCCCAAAAGGACTTGCTTCCAATGTGGAAAGGATAGACATTGGAAGAGAAACTGCAAAGTCTACTTAAACTCTCTCAAATCCAAGAAGTCGAAAGGAGTTTCTACTTCAGATATCAATATTGTTTATCTTTTTGGGTTGCAGCAGAAAGATGGTGAAGAAAATTCATGAGAAGGTTAAAAATTTTGAAGAATAAAAGTTTTGGAGCTATATTGGAGTTTCTGTGGCCGAGTACATTCATATTGGCTATAATGAGATTGATTTTGACAATGTGGTACGTATACAAAATATATACAAATTAATTAATGTTTTCTTCATTTTGTTTCTTGCTAGGACTATATATATATATTCTTCATAATTAATAATTTTTTCTTGTCGATCCGTTGGTAATTAATCTTTTTTTTGTTATCTCCAGACGGACCATCTGTTCAAACATGGAAACCTTTTGACAGTATATAAGTTGTTTGAGGATTGCTGTGAACTCATCATCAATAAGATGTCGTATTTCTTCAAGCAAAACTACAACTCGTCCTTTGATGATAATATTGTTGGATTTTGATCCAATATTAAATCAAAATAATAATAATATATGGACTTTATATAATAGTCCATGTATATGTTAAGTAATTATTTGGGCTTTGGTCCAATTAATTATTTAAGTAGTCCATTAGGGTTTCTTATAATATAATAGACTAGTGCATATAAATATATATCTTATAGTATTGATGCACATACATAACACCCAACATAGAGAATAATTCTCTAGCCTCCTTCTCCTCCTACAGCCAAAATCCCTAACTAGATCTCTAGGGTTTTTGGCAATTGTAATTCTCTTGTGAAGAGTTCTTCGCTCCTGCCTTGTGTGGATTACTTGTGGAGGTGATACTCAAGAGAGGATCACTGTGGTTTGCAACAACCAAGTGACGAGTGATTAGAAGAGTTCTTTTCTGTTTTGCTGCGATTTTGGTATTCGTGTAAGTACTGAATACCCTCTCTAATGTATGTTCTATTGATGCTATGGAATCAATCGGTATATATTCCGCTGCGCAATTAGATTGTTTACTCCCTTTGATTGCATCAGTGGTAGCGGAGCCTAAGTTACCAATTAATTGAACACAATTATATGTTTAAAAATTTTTCAACAAGAATCGTTTGATTATATGAGATATAATAAATTGATTTCCTTATACTATGGACCATGGTTATGTAATCGATAATGGGGAGAAACAAATTTGATTTGTTTAAGTTCCTCCATATCGCCATCGATTCAAAAACGGCAAAAAATTTTAGAAACAAATTAGATTTGTTTTAAATTTTATTGTCGATTTTTTTTACTATTAAAAAAAAGATTTTGAATCTGGCAGTAGTTTTCCTTATGTGATAAGGGTATGTGATTGTAAGTGTAATAATAACAATACATATATGATATGTAGTTAAACCATTACACTCATTACGTTTTTTTTTTTTTTATGCTTGTCGTTTCTACTGTTTCAAAAAGATATACAAGAGGCATATATATAATTTTTCCTCAGTTTGGGTATGGTTAAGCATAACAATTAAATAACTGGTTTGGTTTTTCAACAGGTTAAATTACCTAATGCTGTTTTTAGAGGATGTAACATGCTTCTGTCAACTTATTAAGTATATCTATTTTTTTTAAATGAAACGACAAACATGCTTTCTTCTAGTATAGGTTAATATGATTAACTATATTACATGTGTATATATTAATTAGATTAATATGCAAAATATATGATAATAGTTATCATATATATATATATATATATATATATATTATTTAATAAGATTGATTAAAATAGTAATAATCATGTGTAAATTTTCAGGAGTTGAAAATTATTTGTGCCGAATTATTTTAAACGTATAAATTATTTTTTTGCATTAGATGAATGCTTTTAAGGGTGTATGTTTTTTGGCATGGTGAACTAGATATGGACTTAGTATACAATGTAATTGTACATATGCATAATTTTATTATTTTTCAAATGTAACTCGAGGCTTCTTTTAAATATTATGTAATTAGATTACATATGATAGATTAGAGAAGATAATCAATGGAGGCCATGGAGATGATGCCAAGACATGTCCAAAGATGGTGATCAAGTAGATAGGATTTATTTGATTTCTCTGGGTTGTAAAATCATGCATATAGGACAAGTTCATATCTAGGTCACATTATTTATTAAATATGTATGATGATGCATGTCCAAAGTATGCCAACCATGTATGATGAGACTTTAAAAATAAGAAATCCCTTAATGAAGATATTAAGACGAATAAGCCTTCCGTTAGTATGGGGATAACCAGAGTTCGCTTTAGTTTTGGGTTGTTGGGTAAACCCAAGCCTAATACTACATTGGACATGTTAAAAACTATATTAATGGGTTTGTCTTAACTAGTTTTTTGTAGCTTGTTGGGTAAACCCAAGGCTAATTAACTAGAGGCAAGATTGGGGTATACATATGAGATATGTATGTTATCAAGAGTTGATAACCCAATGAATTCAATTGTTACATATGATGTAATTGGTATGAGATACCTATCATTAAAACTTAAATTGGCTTGTTGGGTAAACCCAAGGTTTAATTTTAGTCAATATGGATATTGATCCACTAGGAAAACTATGCGCTTGTTTTCCCGTATTAGTAGTAAGGGCTATTAGTTCGCAATAAAATAGTGGGAGTAAAATGCAATAATTTAAGACCTTATTAATTGCATTCTTTTTGCATGATCATACTCTAATTTTCTTTTTATACTTCACGTTTAGGTCGTTGAAAATGTCCAACGCTGAATTGAACCTGCGTAGCATACTTGTTGCTAACAAGTTGATTGGGTCAAACTTCACTGACTGGTTTAGGAATCTTAAAATTGTTTTGAGATCTGAGAAAATTGCCTATGTGTTGGATGATCCAGTACCCTCTATGCTTGAAGATGATGTTCCCGCAGTGGAACAAATGGCTTATTTGAAGCATTCTGAAGATAGTGAGAAGGCAACATGCATTATGCTTGCCTCTATGTCTTCAGAGCTCCAAAAGCAACATAAGGAAATGGATGCTTATGCGATAATCATCCGTCTTAAAGAGTTGTTTCAGAAACAAACTCGTATTGGACGCTATGATATTTCGAAACTATTGTTTCGTTCTAAGATGGCTGAAGGTTCCTCTGTTGGGCCACATGCACTTATGATGCATGGTTATATTCAATGACTTGCCACTTTGGGTTTTGAGATGGACAAAGAGTCAAGAGTAGACTTAATTCTACAAACTCTACCTGATTCTTTTGCACAATTTGTGCTTAATCATCAAATGAATGGGATTACCACCACAATTCTTGAATTGATTAAAATGCTTAACATTGCTGAAGCGACCCTTAAGAAGGATCAAATTGCGGTGATGGTTATTGAGTCTTCCAAAGATAACAAAGGAAAGACTAAGAAGAATAAAACCATCAAGGCAAAAGGGGGTATCAAGAAGAAAGGCAAGATTGTTGCCAAAGAGACTAAGCCCAAAGGGACTTGCTTCCATTGTGGAAAGGATAGACATTGGAAGAGAAACTGCAAAGTCTACTTAAACTCTCTCAAATCCAAGAAGTCGAAAGGAGTTTCTACTTCAGATATCAATATTGTTTATCTTTTTGGGTTGCAGCAGAAAGATGGTGAAGAAAATTCATGAGAAGGTTAAAAATCTTGAAGAATAAAAGTTTTGGAGCTATATTGGAGTTTCTGTGGCCGAGTACATTCATATTGGCTATAATGAGATTGATTTTGACAATGTGGTATGTATACAAAATATATACAAATTAATTAATGTTTTCTTCATTTTGTTTCTTGCTAGGACTATATATATATATTCTTCATAATTAATAATTTCTTCTTGTCGATCCGTTGGTAATTAATTTTGTTTTTTTGTTATCTCCAGACGGACCATCTGTTCAAACATGGAAACCTTTTGACAGTATATAAGTTGTTGGAGGATTGCTGTGAACTCATCATCAATAAGATGTCGTATTTCTTTAAGCAAAACTACAACTCGTTCTTTGATGATAATATTGTTGGATTTTGATCCAATATTGAATCGAAATAATAATAATATATGGACTTTATATAATAGTCCATGTATATGTTAAATAATTATTTGGGCTTTGGTCCAATTAATTATTTAAGTAGTCCATTAGGGTTTCTTATAATATAATAGACTAGTGCATATAAATATATATCTTATAGTATTGATGCACATACATAACACCCAACATAGAGAATAATTCTCTAGCCTCCTTCTCCTCCTATAGCCAAAATTCCTAACTAGATCTCTAGGGTTTTTGGCAATTGTAATTCTCTTGTGAAGAGTTCTTCGCTCCTGCCTTGTGTGGATTACTTGTGGAGGTGATACTCAAAAGAGGATCACTGTGGTTTGCAACAACCAAGTGACGAGTGATTAGAAGAGTTCTTTTCTGATTTGCTGCGATTTTGGTATTCGTGTAAGTACTGAATACCCTCTCTAATATATGTTCCATTGATGCTATGGAATCAATCGGTATATATTCCGCTGCGCAATTAGATTGTTTTCTCCCTTTGATTGCATCAGTGGTAGCGGAGCCTAAGTTACCAATTAATTGAACACAATTATATGTTTAAAAATTTTTTGACAGGAATCGTTTGATTATATGAGATATAATAAATTGATTTCCTTATACTATGGACCATGGTTATGTAATCGATAATGGGGAGAAACAAATTTGATTTGTTTAAGTTCCTCCATATCGCCATCGATTCAAAAACGGCAAAAGATTTTAGAAACAAATTACATTTGTTTTAAATTTTATTGTCGTTTTTTTTTACTATTAAAAAAAAAGATTTTGAATTTGGCAGTAGTTTTCCTTATGTGATAAGGGTATGTGATTGATGTAAGTGTAATAATAACAATACATATATGACATGTACTTAAACCACTACACTCATTACATTTTTTTTTTTTGCTTGTCGTTTCTACTGTTTCAAAAAGAAATACAAGAGGCATATATATAATTTTTCCTCAGTTTGGGTATGGTTAAGCATAACACTTAAATAACTGGTTTGGTTTTTCAACAGTTTAAATTACCTAATGCTGTTTTTAGAGGATGTAACATGCTTCTGTCAACTTATTAAGTATATCTATTTTTTTTTAAATGAAACGACAAACATGCTTTCTTCTAGTATAGGTTAATATGATTAACTATATTACATGTGTATATATTAATTAGATTAATATGCAAAATATATGATAATAGTTATCATATATATATATATATTATTCAGTAAGATTGATTAAAAAAATAATAATCATGTGTAAATTTTCAGGAGTTGAAAATTATTTGTGCCGAATTATTTTAAACGTATAAATTATTTTTTTGCATTAGATGAATGCTTTTAAGGGTGTATGTTTTTTGGCATGGTGAACTAGACATGGACTTAGTATACAATGTAATTGTACATATGCATAATTTTATTATTTTTGGTAAATAGGACCTGCGTGTCCTGCCTCTCTATAAAATTCTCTCTCATTGTAATTCACCTCAAATGTAACTCGAGGCTTCTTTTAAATATTATGTAATTAGATTACATATGATAGATTAGAGAAGATAATCAATGGAGGCCATGGAGATGATGCCAAGACATGTCCAAAGATGGTGATCAAGTAGATAGGATTTATTTGATTTCTCTGGGTTGTAAAATCATGCATATAGGACAAGTTCATATCTAGGTCACATTATTTATTGAATATGTATGATGATGCCTGTCCAAAGTATGCCAACCATGTATGATGAGACTTTAAAAATAAGAAATCCCTTAATGAAGATATTGAGACGAATAAGCCTTCCGTCGCTTTAGTTTTGGGTTGTTGGGTAAACCCAAGCCTAATACTACATTGGACATGTTAAAAACTATATTAATGGGTTTGTCTTAACTAGTTTTTTGTAGCTTGTTGGGTAAACCCAAGGCTAATTAACTAGAGGCAAGATTGGGGTATACATATGAGATATGTATGTTATCAAGAGTTGATAACCCAATGAATTCAATAGTTACATAAGATATAATTGGTATGAGATACCTACCATTAAAACTAAAATTGGCTTGTTGGGTAAACCCAAGGTTTAATTTTAGTTAATATGGATATTGATCCTCTAGGAAAACTATGCGCTTTTTTTCCCGTATTAATAGTAAGGGCTATTAGTTCGCAATAAAATAGTGGGAGTAAAATACAATAATTTAAGACCATATTATTTGCATTCTTTTTGCATGATCATACTCTAATTTTCTTTTTATACTTCACATTTAGGTTGTTGAAAATGTCCAACGCTGAATTGAACCTGCGTAGCATACTTGTTGCTAACAAGTTGATTGGGTCAAACTTCACTGACTGGTTTAGGAATCTTAAAATTGTTTTGAGATCCGAGAAAATTGCCTATGTGTTGGATGATCCAGTACCCTCTATGCCTGAAGATGATGTTCCCGCAGTGGAACAAATGGCTTTTTTGAAGCATTCTGAAGATAGTGACAAGGCAACATGCATTATGCTTGCCTCTATGTCTTCAGAACTCCAAAAGCAACATGAGGAAATGAATGCTTATGCGATAATCATCCATCTTAAAAAGTTGTTTCAGAAATAAACTCGTATTGGACGCTATGATATTTCGAAACTATTGTTTCGTTCTAAGATGGCTGAAGGTTCCTTTGTTAGGCCACATGCACTTATGATGCATGGTTATATTCAATGGCTTGCCACTTTGGGTTTTGAAATGGACATAGAGTTAAGAGTAGACTTAATTCTACAAACTCTACCTGATTCTTTTGCACAATTTGTGCTTAATCATCAAATGAATGGGATTACCACCACAATTCTTGAAATGATTAAAATGCTTAACACTGCTGAAGCGACCCTTAAGAAGGATCAAATTGCGGTGATGGTTATTGAGTCTTCCATAGATAAGAAAGGAAAGACTACGAAGAATAAAACCATCAAGGCAAAAGGCGGTATCAAGAAGAAAGACAAGATTGTTGCCAAAGAGACTAAGCCCAAAGGGACTTGCTTCCATTATGGAAAGGATAGACATTGGAAGAGAAACTGCAAAGTCTACTTAAACTCTCTCAAATCCAAGAAGTCGAAAGGAGTTTCTACTTCAGGTATCAATATGATTGAAATATATACTCATTGTACTGCTTTTAACCATTATTGGGTATTAGATACTGGATGTGGTTCTCATTTATGTTCTGATTTACAGAATCTAAAGAGCAGTAGGAAGCTGAATAAAGGAGAAGTGGACCTACGAGTTACAAATGGAGCAAGAGTTGTTGCCTTAGCTGTAGGGACATATTCAATATATTTGCCTTCTGGATTAGTATTAGAACTTAATAATTGTTATTATGTTCCTTCTTTATCAAAGAATATTATTTCGATTTCTTGTCTTGTTGAACAAGATTTCAAAGATTCCATTAGTAAAGACAATGGTTGTTCTTTATTCAAGAATAATATGTTTTATTGTTCTGGCACAAATATGAATGGAATTTATATTCTTGATTATGATAAAGAAAGTTTCAACATTGATAATAAGAGAGCAAAGAAAAAAAGTTTGAAATCCTCTTATTTATGGCATTGTCGTCTTGGCCATATTGGTGAGAATCGCATGATTAAGTTGCACAAGTCTGGTAACTTAGGATCATTTGATTATGAATCATATGATACATGCGAATCATGCTTATCTGGAAAAATGACAAAATTACCTTTTAGTGGTAAAGGTGCTAGAGCATGTGATATATTGGAACTAATACATTCAGATGTATGTGGACCGATGTCAACACATGCTAGAGAAGGACATTTCTATTTCATTACCTTTATCGATGATTATTCTCGATATGGTTATGTGTACTTGATGAAGTATAAATCTGAGGCCTTTGAAAAGTTCAAAGAATTCAAGAATGAAGTGGAGAAGGAACTTGGCAAAAGTATTAAAATACTTCGATCCAATCGAAGAGGTGAATATTTAAGTCAAGAATTTCAAACTTATCTCAGAGATAATGACATAATTTCTCAGTGGATACCTCCTTTTACACGACAACATAATGGTGTGTCAGAACGGAGGAATAGAACCTTGTTGGACATGGTTCGATCCATGATGAGCTTTGCAGATTTACCTAAGTCATTTTGGGGCTTTGCAATAGAAACTGCTATTTACACTTTGAATAGAGTTCCATCTAAATCGGTGGATAAGACTCCATATGAGATGTGGACAAATAAGAAACCAATACTTTCTCACAAACGAGTATGGGGATGCTATGCATATATGAAGAAAGTAGTATGGGAAAAGTTAGAACCCAAGTCCGATAAGTGTCTATTTGTGGGATATCCTAAAGAAACTATAGGATATTATTTCTACAATCTTTTGGAACTAAAAGTGTTTGTTTCAAAGTATGCTATCTTTTTAGAGAAAGAGTTTCTTCTAAAAGAAGATAGTGGGAGTAAAATAGAACTTGAAGAAATTCGAGATTCACAAATAGGAGAAGATCAACCGATTAATCCCGTTAACATTACTCATTATGATGTAGTAATTACTGAGCCTGATGTTACACATGCTCTGAGGCGTTCTACAAGAGTACGTTCTGCACCTGAGAAACTTAATCTCTTAATAGATGAGAACAAGAATATTGCTCTTGTAAAAGATGATGAGCCGACTAGCTATGAGGAAGTTCTGAAAAGTTCAGAATCTGACTTGTGGTTAAAAGCCATGAAATCTGAAACGGATTCCATGTATGAAAACAAAGTTTGGACTTTGAAAGATCCACCTGAAGGTGTAAAACCCATTGGGTGTAATTGGGTCTTCAAGAAAAACACAGACATGGATGGTAATGTTATTACTTATAAAGCACGACTAGTGGGGAAAGGTTCTCGTCAAAAGCAAGGAATTGATTATGATGAAACTTTCTCGCCTGTAGCCATGCTCAAATCCATTAGGATTTTACTTGCTATTGCCGCTCATTATGACTATGAGATCTGGCAAATGGATGTAAGGACTGCTTTTCTTAATGGAAACTTAACCGAGGAGGTGTATATGATACAACCTGAAGGTTTTACATCCAACGATAGCAACAAAGTATGTAAGCTTCAAAGATCCATCTATGGGTTGAAGCAAGCCTCTAGGAGTTGGAATATCCAATTTGACGAGACAATCAAACAGTTTGGTTTCTCACAAAATCCGGATGAACCTTGTGTTTATCAAAAGGTCAGTGGGAGTGCTGTCGTTTTCCTTGTACTATATATAGATGTCATATTACTCATAGGCAACGATGTCTCAATTCTTCAATCTGTCAAGATTTGGCTTTCGAAGCAATTCTCCATGAAAGAACTTGGAGAAGCAATTTATATATTGGGGATTAGGATCTATAGAGAAAGATCGAAGAAGTTGCTTGGTCTTTCGCAGTCTACATACATAGACAAGATGCTAAAGAAGTTTAGCATGGACCTTTCCAAGAAAGGATTCATCCCAATGGTTCGTGGAAAACACCTTTCTAAATCTATGTGTCCCAAAACACAAGAGGAAAGAGAACGCATGAGTAGGATACCATATGCTTCCGCCATAGGATCCATCATGTATGCTGTGATATGTACTCGATCTGATGTTGCATTTGCACTTAGTGCCGCAAGTCGATTCCAATCCAATTATGGAGAGGAACATTGGGTGGCTGCAAAGAACATCCTAAAGTACTTGAGAAGAACTAGGGATATGTTCTTGGTATATGGAGAAGGTGACTTACAAGTCAGTGGGTATACTGATGCCAGCTTCCAATCTGATAAGGATGATTGTAAGTCACAATCTGGGTTCATTTTTCTGTTAGGCGGAGGTGCAGTTTCTTTGAAAAGTTTCAAACAAGAAACAACTGCGGATTCAACGACCGAAGCAGAGTACATTGCCGCTTCTGAGGCAGCTAAAAAAGCAGTGTGGATGGGTTTTTGGTACGATTGGCACCCAACTTTCTTACGTTGGGTCAATCGTGTACTTACAACTTTTCTCGAGACATTTATGTACCTGGAGTATTAGCAGGCAGGTCAATCATGGGTCTCGGGCGAGGCATGTGCTGACGTGGTTTCTGCCCGATTTTGGGCTGCTGCCCGTGGCTCAAAACGACGTAGTATCACCACGATACGACGTCGTTTTGCATCCATGTGTCATAAGTGGATCCCACCCATTATCCAACCCCTTCCCAAGCTTCCTACCCGGTTCTATCCCGGTTTCAGCTTCAAAACCCAACCCACTACCCGAAAAACAGGATTGAATTTTTCCCTTTGTCCTAATAGTTTTTTTAGGAACGGTCTTAATGGTTAATAATAATGATAAAAAAACTAATTCCTTAAAAGTGCAATGGACGTGAATAATTTTAATAGATTAATGTTTTTTTTTTAAAACTCCAAATAGATCGTACAGTACTGGAGTCTGGAATTACATTTTTTAATTCACATCTAGATATGCTAAATTAAATTGAAAAAAAAAGAACAGTTCAGATTAACGTCCAACGTTGAAATAAACCTACTCGAATTAAATTTTAAACTGTAATTATTAATCACAATGAATTGAGATACACATTGCAATAAGAACCGATCCTACTTTGACTCCTAATTTCACTCCTTAATTTACTCCTTAAAGTTTTCAAAACCAAATTTTTGTTACGGTCAAAATAATTATTAATGGAATTAAAATCAAAGCAATCACAGCCTATTTTTCCTCCTTAATAATTCGCTCCTTAACTTTCTATTAATATTTTTAGTAATATTTTCTTATGAACCTGAAAAAATATAAAACAAGAAAAAAAGTTACCACCACCACCACCTGCGAATTCGACCACTGGCATCACCATCCTCCTCCAATCTACTACCACCATCACCACCCTCCTCTAATCTACCCTCATGTCATTCGACAAACCTATATCTTCCTCTCCTCCTGGAAATACCCCAACCTCACCATCTCCTCTTCTACATCACCCCTCAAGCCCCACCAACAACTCCTCCCTTTTTGCCTGAAAACGCTGCCACAAGAGTACTCCAACCTCATAATTCCAACCTTTCCACACACAAAGTCCAATCCTCAAGTCACCATAAACCTTGCTCATCAATTAAACCAACCACCACAAACCAAAACCAGACCCAAACTCGACATTACCACCACCACCCAAATCGGTGACAGTGTGAGGAGTCTACCGTGGTTGTCTCTAACCGCAGCAAGGAGAAAACCCCAACCAGCCCGTCAAACACTTCCGTCCAATGGAACGTCGGGCGGAATCGTCTCAGGTGCGAGATCTACATGGTGGGTTTGTTGTCGCTGATTCCATTGACGGAGAAGATGGAGACGACGATTTGGTGGCGGTGGCTCTGCCTGAGGGCTGTTGTCCATGGCAGCATGAAGAAGATGGGCTGGAGAGGGCGGTGGTGCAGACTTTATTTTTTAATCAAGAAAGGCCATGGATAGATGGTGGAGAACTGGAGATATTTTTTTTGGGGGTTTTGATTGAAATAATAAAATTCTGTGAAAATGGTTGTGTTGGAATTTTTTTTTTCGATATCTTCAATTTGAAAAAATATGGTCTAGATTGTGAATTAAAAAAAGTGATTCCAGTAGTACTGTAGGATTTATTTGGAGTTAAAAAAAACATTAATCTATTAAAATTGTTCACGTCCATTGCATTTTTAAGGAATTAGTTTCTTTATCATTATTATTAACCATTAAGAACGTTCTTAAAAAAAAACTATTAGGACAAAGGAAAAAATTCAATCCTGTTTTTCATGGGTAGTGGGTTGGGTTTTGAAGCTGAAACCGGGGTAGAACCGGGTACGAAGCTTGAGAAGGGGTTGGATAGTGGGTGGGATCCACTTATGACACATGGACGCAAAACGACGTCGTATTGTGGTGATACTACGTCGTTTTGAGCCACGGGCAGCAGCCCAAAATCGGGCAGAAACCACGTCAGCACATGCCCCGCCCGAGACCCATGATTGACCTGCCCGCTAAAACTCCAGGTACACAAATGTCTCGAGAAAAGTTGTAGGTACACGATTGACCCAACGTTAGAAAGTTGGGTACAACCTGTACCAAAAACCCCAGTGTGGATCAAGAAGTTCATCACCGAACTTGGAGTGGTACCTAGCATTAACGATCCAATACCATTGTATTGTGATAATAATGGAGCTATAGTGCAAGCAAAGGAACCACGGTCTCATCAACGATCCGTGCATGTACTTAGGCGCTACCACCTTATTCGAGAGATAGTTGGTAGAAATGATGTGAAGGTAGAAAGAGTCCCCACGGATCACAATGTTGTTGATCCTCTCACAAAGGAACTAGCCCAAACTAAGTTTGAATACCATATAAATTCTATGGGAATTAAGCATATGGATGGTTGGCTTTGGTGCAAGTGGGAGATTTTATTAGAAGTATGCCCTAGAGCTAGTTATCTTAGGGATTTAATCATGCAAATATTTACAGTTATATCAATAAAGGCATTTCTTTATTACAAAGTGCGTATTATTTATACGTTGCTATAAAAATCTTAAATTGCGTAATAAAGTCCTTAGTATTAAATACATAGTGCAATAGAAATCATGAAGAGTTCATGATGTGAGACTCATATTGCATGCAAATATGTTTATACCTAAATTATCCCTAGTCATAGTATTAACAAGGAGGGACAATGATAATATGGAGAGACTAGCATATATTATACTTCTTGATATGATCAAGCAGTAATTTCTCACTAACTATGGACACGGTGATGTTTAGAGTTAACATGTGGATGCTTACTTGAGAAGTAAGTTCATTGGAGACCTGTTATGAGAACATCATATGGATAATAATCTATGTCAATGAATGGATCTCATCATAACAGTAGGTACAAGCATCCTTTGACTTGAGATCATCAAGGTATCTTAAGTAAGGATTAATATGTTTTGACTCCAAAACTTATTCTCCACTATGGAGCGTTTATAGCGAGGAGATTGGATATATTATGAATTACTTGAAGGTAGTTGAATGATCAATAGAGGATTCACTACTCCTGATTATTAAATGGAGGTTTATCTCACTTATTTTTAAGAATATCATTATTCAGGAAACTCTGGGCAGAGTGGAATGTCTACATAAATGAGATTTAAGTAGATATCATGGAATAAAGAAATTTTAAGAATTTAAAATATCCAAGGCATGATATGCAAGAGTTGACATATGTCCATACTCTAACTTGGATGAGGTAAAGTATAGTGAAATGAGTAATTGCACAGTAACTGGTTGTGGAAGGGTTGAGGTTAAAACCATTAACCTTCTAGCACTTGGGTAGTCTTGATGTGTGACTAGACACCTCTCATAACTTATACTCAAGTGAATTTATTTAATGAGATTAAATAATAATATAAGGAGTTATATTATATTATCTTGTAAAGGATAATGATTTACTAAGTATTGCCAACGTGTTTAGAAGCCCATAAGGTCACAAACATAAGACGTTATGGGGCCAAGGTGAAAATACAATTTAAAATAGCATTTGATGTTATTGGAATAATCTATTAGATCAAGATCTAATTACGATATGTGGTTTTTCTTTGCAAAAGTCCATTCGTAGGGTTTTTTATTTAAGGAGGGAGATGTTGGATTTTGATCCAATTAAATCAAAACAATAATAATATATGGACTTTTATATAATAGTCCGTGTATATGTTAAATAATTATTTGGGCTTTGGTCCAATTAATTATTTATGTAGTCCATTAGGGTTTCTTATAATATAATAGACTAGTGCATATAAATATATACCTTATAGTATTGATGCACATACATAACACCCATCACAGAGAATAGTTCTCTAGCCTCCTTTTCCTCCTACAGCCAAAATCCATAACTAGATCTCTAGGGTTCTTGGCAATTGTAATTCTTTTTTGAAGAGTTCTTCGCTCCTGCCTTGTGTGAATTACTTGTGGAGGTGATACTCAAGAGAGGATCACTGTGGTTTGCGACAACAAAGTGACGAGTGATTAGAAGAGTTCTTTTCTAATTTGCTGCGATCTTCGGTATTCGTGTAAGTACTGAATACCCCCTCTAATATATGTTCAATTAATGTTATGGAATCAATCTGTATATATTCCGCTGCGCAATTAAATTGTTTACTCCCTTTGATTCCATCAAATATATTATTATCATCAAATATATCTGCTTTCTTGCTTCTTTTCCTTACTCTCTGAACTTTCATTTTCTTTCTCTTTGTTGGATTATTATTCTTTAGGGACTGTCCTGATATCCATAAAGCTGCCTCTACTCTTACATTCGCCTCCCAAGAATGCGAGGCCGCCCTGAAGCTTGTTGCAATCCGGAAGGTCTTTGAAGAACTTTACGGCTCAAAATATGTAATCACGGCCCTTGAGCTGTTGCCTGGAAATCTTGTGAATTTCAAGGTATTATACCTTATGTAATTGAACATTATTAAACATTACAATGAAATGTCTTTTTTGTTGATTAGTACCTGTCATTTATCTGATCATAATTACCATAATGTGTCTTTTCTGTTGATTTGAACCTGTCATTTATCTGATCATACTTGTTTTTCTTTGAATTTTTTAACTGCGGGTGATAAAGATGCTCTCTAATAAGTTAGGCCCCAGTAATGAAGAGAGGAAAAGATCGGTTGATGAAATTATCAGGGACTACTGCCTTCCAGCTGATGTTCCCTTTGTCCTTGCATACACTTCTAAGCTGCAGCAACTGGTATATATATATTCTTTTATGTATAGTACTTGTCTTAATTATAGCTATAGTATTTTAAAACCAGCTAGATTTACTTTGGCATGGATTCATTGGATTGCATTTTTAACTTGATTTCCTATTTTGTGTCACTCACAATAGGGAAAAGAAGAAAACTGTGTCAGCAGAGGTCAAAGATCTGTTCTTTGATCCAGCATCAACCAGAAGAAGAACAGAAGCTGTTGTTGTGCCATCTGATTCCTATGGTCTGCAATTTGAATCTGGGAGCTGCAGACCGAAATCAGAGGTAGATGTGCAACAATCCGGAAGGAAATTATATTCGAAGAAGCTGTCAGGGAAACCTGTGTCAAGGTCAAGGTGTATGCAACCTTGTCCCAATCATGTCCATCCCATGCTGCCAGACTATGATGAAATGGAAGAAAATTTTACGGCCCTCAGGAAGAAAAAAATCTGAAGCATGGATCCTGACTCTCCAAGCAATCGAAACGTGACTATATTATCTGCATTTTCAGGAGCCCCGATCGAGGATTTTTGCAAATCTCTCAGCAGATGAAGAAATCAGAACCCACCCCAAGCACTACGTAGGCAGAATGTCATAGGTAAAGAGGAAGTAAAAGAACTACGTTAGACCTGATTTTGTGTCTGTGGCTCAAGAACAGAATGTCATAGGTACGAATACGTAGGCAGCCCACACTAGTGGGTGCGGTCTAAATCATTTTACAACTCAAAAAAAAAAAAAATTGGGTCACTAAGATGCATTTCATTTATATACGAGTTTTGGAATAATGTTGGTCATGAAAGTACAACTCACCAGTATAAGGAAACATCACTTGAGCATTTCCTGAAAACAAAATGGGAACTCATTGGCCCAATATAAGTATCAAGGCAGAGCAACAGGCAATTCAGAATGGCCGTTTTGGAGGGCTACTCATAAGAATTCAAATGTTCTTCTTTATCTTCCAAGCTGAAAGTGAATGAAGGGGTGTACCTCTCCACCCAATAATTAAGCATTGTCCATCATTATCCAGGTTGCAAAAGCTCCCACATGGAAATTTATGTTGGATATTAATGAACCTTTTCATTTAAATGATTTTTCCAGTAACCGAATTTTTCCAAATACGTTTACCATTAAATTGTTTCAAATCAAGTTTTAGTGCTCTTAATCTTGTCAACACTGGCATTTATTATTGGTTTTGAATGTTAAGAGGTTTATACAATCAAATACAGTCAGCCAAATAATTTGGCACATTGTCTTTATAATTTATTGCCGTTGTGTGCATTTACCTTGGGAGTTACTAATTAATTTAATTTCAAAATCAAATTGTGGTAATAAATTGTCTAGCAATTAGTGCATTTTTTAGAGCCCATATATAGAGGTCTCTTTTCATTTGTTAGACACTTAAAATGCACAACAAGTGCTAAGCTCTCTTTTCTCTCCTCTCTGCACTAAGCTCCTGCGGTCTTATAACTTTTGACCATAGGCAGCAGTTACAACAAAAGAGAGGGGAAGTACCTGCACACACTTTGGAGAAACAAAGGGTAACCAGGAACGAAAGATAAAAAGTTAGGAAGAGAAAAAGGTAACGACAGAAAAATTTAAAGGAGTTCAAGAGTGCGAGAGATAAAAGTAAAGGAGTTAAGGGAAATGAGAGAAGAAAGTAAATGACATAAATGTAACGAGTTATGGGTTGCGAGAAATAAAAGTAAATGACATGAAAGTAAAAGTAAAGAGTTAAGGTGTGTGAGAGATAAATTTAAAGAGATAAGGGTTGCGAGAGACAGTAAATGACATGGAAAGTAAAATAAATTAAAGATGCATAGTTGTGTGTATGAGTGTGTGGATCTTTTTCCCCCTCTCGTGCTTATATAGCCACGGAAATTCCTTTTGGAGCACGTATCCCTAGCTGTATCCTTAGCAAGCAACATGTACAACTGTTTCTCGTGTCTATTTGTACCAAACCTGCGCACTAACATACTAACTTCTTGTGGGGAAGCCTTGTCGCTTTGGGCCAAAGACATGTTTACCCCAAGATTCCTATTCGCCAGCAACCGTAGATTGGGGTTGAATGGGACTTTACTTCCTCAGGTCCGCAGACGCCCGTAGGCTGCGTTGACCCAAAGCCCGTTCTGCTCTATGTCTTCGGCTGATCTTTCCATGGGTCTATCCCTCATTCTGAGCTTTCTCTGGCCCGCTTAGCCATCCGAACTCTTCATGTGCGCCTATCTTGTTCAATCCATAACCCATTCCTTAGCCCAATACCGAGGGGTGCGAAATTTGGCATTAACAACGGGAATCTCTAAAGGTTAGGACCATGGGGGAGGAATTGGTTACGGCAACACTACAATCTGCTATTGCAGATGGGTGGCAGTGGCTACACCATTCCTCAGGTGTCTATTCAGTTCAGTCTGGGTACCAATTTCTACTTCGTCGCACCCCTCCTCTCAAACCTATTCCATTAGTGTGGTTCTCGGTGACACCTCCAAAACTTGAAACCTTTATGTCGCTCACTCTACATGGAGGTTTAGCAACTATATAGAGAGATTGTCTTCTTCACCGAGGTATCATTTCTTTGGACGTTGTGGCTTGCCCCTTTTGTGTGAAGGCGGTGGAATCTGTTGCCCATCTCCTATTATATTGTCCTATTTCTACATAATTGTGGAATCGCCTCTATCAATGGTGGGTGTTCAATGGGTTGTGCCAGCATCTGTGTTGGATTGGGTAGAACAATGGTGCTTTCTATTTGGTGTGCGGCATAATAATGCAGCCTGACTTACACTTGGTCTCTCCACCCTCTGGTCTTAAAGATGATATGAACAATAGAGATTTTAGGGCTTTGTCACTGGCACACCTTAACTGTGTATCCCAGTGTTCTTATATATTGAGTGATTAGATATAAGTTACAATCACAGTAGTACACAACAATATAGGTATCGTGATACACAAGTATAATTAAACATGAACAAGTACTGAACTAGGACTCTAACGCTTGTGTGAGTGATTATCTGAAACAATTGCTAACACTCCCCCGCAAACGAAACCAGGGACTTGGCAGAGGTTGAGTTTGGCACGTAGGTTGAAAAACGTTTAGAGGACAATGGCTTGGTGAGAAGATCTGCCAACTGATATTCACTTGCTAAAAACTTAACTTGAAGATGTTTGTTAGCAACCTGCTCTCTGACAAAGTGGTAATCGAGGGCTACATGTTTTGTTCTTGTGTGTTCTATTGGGTTTTGACTGAGGTATGTGGCCCCGATATTATCACACCATAACATAGGAACAGAGTGAGCGATTCCTAATTCTTGGAGCAGTGATTGGATCCACAAAAGTTCTGCAGACCCATCAGCTAAAGCCTTGTATTCGGCTTCAGTAGAGGATTTGGCTACAGTGCGTTGCTTTTTGGACGACCATGACACAAGGTTTTCTCCCGAAAATACCAGATAACTAGCGGTTGATTTTCGATCATCTAAGTTTCCTCCGCAATCCGCATCCGTGTGCACTTGTAGAGTGGGAGATGTAGTCGTGGAGTGAAACTAAAGCCTAAGGTGCATGGTCTCTTTTAAATAACATAGGATACGCTTGACAGCCACAAAATATTCATCGGTCGGTTCTTGCATGTACTAACTGACTTTCCTAACAGTATACATTATATCCGACCGAGTTATTACTAGATATTGTAGTGAACCGACCAGCTGCCTATAGTTAGTCGGATTAGAGTAAAGCTTCCCCCTGTTTTGCGCAACTTAGTAGAAGTAGATGCCGGGGTTTCCATGGCTTTACAATTTGTCATTCCTGCCTTGCTTAACAGATCCTTAATGTATATAGTTTGAGTTAAGAGAACTCCAGTCTTGGTGTAAGTGGCATGAACTCCAAGAAAGTAACTAAGACGCCCCAGATTTCGTATAGAATTTTCCTCTCCAAGTTGCTGCAAAAGATTGTTTACAAAGAGAGCATTGTTACCAGTGAGCAAAATATCATCTACGTAAATTAAAATTTAAACTGTAATGTTGTGTCGTCGATATATCTCCAAGAAGGGATCTGCCCGTGATATTGTAAAACAATGACTGACTAGATAATCACTCAGTCAATGGTACCAGGCCTTGGGTGCTTGTTTGAGCCCATACAAGGACTTTTTGAGCTTGCAGACATGTGTGGGGTGATCAGCCGAATTAAACCCTTGTGGCTGGGTCATGAACACTGCTTCATCAAGGTTGCCATGAAGAAATGCAATTCGTACATCCAACTGATGTATCGGCCAGTGATGAGTTAAGGCATGACTTAGAACAACTCTGACTGTGGTAGGTTTGATTATCAGGCTGAAAAATTCTGTGTAATCTAGTCCCTCCCTTTGATGGAACCCTATGGCCACAAGACGAGCTTTAATTCGCTCAATTGCTCCAGTTGTTGTTTTCTTCACCCTGTATACCTAGTTATTACCCACTATATTCGTAGATTCATGATAAGGAACTAGTGTCCAAGTATTATTCTTGAGTAGGGCATTGATTTCTTCCTGGATGGTTGTACGCCATACTGAGTATTTGGATGCTTCTGTAAAAGATGTGGGTTCTGACTTTGGTATTTCTGTTTTCTGAGCAATGTAATAGGAAGGAGAGTAGCGATCTGGGGGTTTTATATTTTGACGTAATGACATTCGACGTGGAGGTGTGGGAGTGAGAAAGGACTCAGATGGAGACGGTGAATAGTTATTTGAAGATGTGAGACTTGGGGAATGAAGTGTATTGCGGGAGAGGACTCTAGAGTTATTATTGGGTGTAATACTAGGAGCGGGAGAAGGTGGAGGAGTAACGGTGGGTGTTATCACGGTAGGTTGAGTAAGTGGAGTTGAATTTGGTCTTGTGGAAGGTGTTATCGAAGATGTGGGTGTTATAGGTTGTGTAGAAGAATTAGGATTAGAAATAATACCTGATGCTTGTTGCGTGGCTGGGAAGAGGACAGAAAGTGGCACCCAAACCCAAGACTCTTGTGATTGTGACTCTTGTGAAAACGTACACATAGGAAGATGATTTTTAAAAGGGAATATGGTTTCAAAATATCATACATGACGAGCAATGTACATCTTGCGAGTAGCTATATCTAGGCATCGATAACCATGATGAAGTGGACTATAACCTAGGAAGAAGCATGGCCGAGATCTAAAATCAAACTTGTGTTTATTATGTGGGCGCAGATGAGGATAGAACAGACAACCTAAAACCCTTAAAAAATTGTAATCAGGTGCGTGATGATAGAGGACCTCATACGGTGTTTTGTTTTCTAAGACTTTGGTGGGCATTCGATTAATAAGAAAAATAGCTGTATCAAAAACATAGCTCCAATAAGTGAAAGGAATGTGTGCTGTGGCCGTAAGAGTTAGGCCTGTTTCAACTATGTAGCAATGACGTCTCTCAATGGAACCTTGTTGTTCATGTGTGTGAGGGCACATGATCCTATGTGTGATACCACTCTGATTGAAAAATTTGTGAAGGGAGCGAAACTCTCCTCCCCAATCGGTTTGCATGCTTTTAATAGTGGTACTGAATGTTCTTTTGACATGCTTTTGAAACAATTTAAAAAACATCGTAGACATCGGATTCGCGCTTCAAAGGATGATAACACAGAAATTTTATATGATCATCCAAGAAGACAACATAATATTTAAAACCATCCACACTTGTACAAGGGGATGGACCCCAAACATCGCTGAAAATTAAATCCAATGGTTTTATTGGACGATGAAAAATTGAATTCAAATGTAATCTAGTGGATTTGTCCATAGGACATGAAGACAAGCGGAAGACAAAGCAGTGTTTTTAAAAGAAAATTGTGGGGAATGTAAAATGTGACTCTGAACTCGTGAGTGGGGATGACCACGACGTTGGTGCCAAATTTCTTCTCCAACCCGGACAACAGACAAGACAGCAGGTGATCAACTTGAATTTGAGGAGAAGACATAGAGCCCACGACCACTCTTGCCTGTGAGAATTATGTTCCTATGGACCTGATCCTTAACAAGAAAGTGAGCAGGGTGAAACTTAAAAATACATTAATTATTATCTGTAACGCCCCGAATTTTCATAATTTGATTTTCGGAATTTTTGAAATTTTTATTCCAATTTTACCCTTGTGGAATTTTCGGATTTTTGGTTATGGAAATAAATTATTTTCCTTGGGAATAATGTTTTTAGGCTGGTAATATAAGGGGTTTGAGTTTCGTCGGAAACGGGGACTTGTTTCGGGGTGAAACGGGATTTTAACGTAGTTGTAAGTAAAACTACGTCGTTTTGCTTAATGGGAAAAAAAAAAGAAGAAGAAGACATTGACTAGGGCGGGTTCAAAACAACGTCGTTTTGGGACTGGGCCGGCTCACACCCTAAAAACCCTAACCCCTACCCTCTTTTTCATTTCTTCACTTTTCACTCTTTCTTCTTCTTTCTCTTTTCTCCCCCGACGGCGCCCCCTTCCCCTTCTTCCTTCTTCTCTTCTCTTCTCTCTCTTTCCTCTCTCCCTTCAACCTCTCCCACTCCCGAATTCGTGGCTCTTTTCTTTTTGTTCCCTGCTCTCTCTCACGAACACACAAACCGCCGCCACCACCTCTTCTCATCTCCTCCTCTCCTTCTTAACGAAGCGCCGCCGCCGTCTACCATCACTCCACGCCGCCACCACCATTGTTGCAGAGTGGATTCAGGTCACCGCCGTTGTCGCCTTGGTCGGGTAAGCTTCCGACCTGTTTTCCCTCTTCCTCATTTAATTTCTTCTTCTTCTTTGGTTAGGATTTTCTTCTTGGCTTATGTGGTGGTTGTTCTTGGGTTTATGTGGTGGTTCTTCTTGGCACCATAGGCCGGGAACTTTTGGGCTCGGGTTGATCTTGGATTTAAGTAACGGGCTTTGAGCCCAACTTTATACTTGGTTAATTATGGACTTAAGGAAGTGGGCCCTAGGCCCGGAATTGAATTTGGACTTAAATGGGCTTTAGGCCCAGGAACATGTTAAGGATATAATGAGAGGACTATAAGCCCGGGAGCAACTTTTGGACTTAGTTGGACTTAAGCCCGGTGAACCTTAGGTCCCGATACTCGGAGTTTAGGTGAGAGAGCACCATGTCGGGCTTAGACCCGGAAATTACATAATTGGCTAGTTAGGGTCAGGTTTAACTCGGTTGAGCATTTAGTGACCATGCATGCACGTTTTGGTTGTAATTGTTTTGTAATATTTGTGTGTGCCGGTATTCAGGCACGGATAACACCTCGGGAGCTGGAGGATCTATTTTGGGAAAAGCTCCACAGGACAATCGTCGCTGAGGTGACTTTATACGTCTTTTTATGTTTGTATGCATGAGCTTGTTAGACTGATCTGTTTGAGTTGCATGCCATGTTTGCTAACATGCTGTGATCCGTATTGTGTGCCTATGTGTTACAATTTGCTTATGAGCATGATTTTTGGTTGTTATGGAATATAACTTGTGGAGTGATTTTGGGTGTCTTGTGTGATGTACTGTGGGTCGGAGACCCGGATATTTGATTGAGTTGATTATTCACACAACCCTGTTAGATCACAACTCTTGGCACACATAAATTCATAACTTGTGAATAAAGATAAGGTACCGTAGAAGATAGGCTACTGTGTGCTGATGACCGGTTGGTTCGAGAGGGAAGTGATATCCCTCGGGTTTGCATGCGGGATAGCATGTGATATGCGGATTAGCATATGGGTCTGTAATGACCAGTTCTACCTCCCTCCTTCTACCTCCCCCTTTCTACCTCCCTCTTTCTCTCTGTCTCTCTCTCTCTCTCTATGGATACGTTGGGCTTCGTGCCTGGTTTTATTTAGGCTTATGCCTGGTTGTCTCATGAGACGGGATCGAGCTCGATGCACACAGTAAGGGGCCCTGAATAATAAATTATAATAAGAAAACTTAACACACAACAGATGGAGAATAATGAACTATTTGCTTGAATGTCTTGGCATGTTAGTACTGGTTGTTGTATGTTTGCATACTTGTCTTATTTCTCTTCTTTCCTTTCGAACTTGTTTCTGCACACCTACATAATTAGATTTATACTGCCCACTGAGTAGGCGACTCACATATTCGCCAACGTTGTTTTTCAGACTCTTAGTTAGCGTGCAGTCACTTTCTTCACTTCCGGAGTACGGACGTGGTTATCTCAGCAGGTAGCTGTGCTTCTTCTCCCGGTTGGCTCCATAAAGCCGACTTGCATCTCATTTTTACTTTTGCTTCATTTTATCTTTATCTTCTGCTGCATTTGATTTTGATGAGATGTCATTTCGATTTTGACTATTTTATCGGCGGGTTGCCGGGATTTGGTATTTGATGTTGTATCGGCAGGATGCCGGGTTGACTTGAGGCTTGTTTAGCCGATTTTGTATTTGTTCTTTATGACATCTCGGAATATTAAGATTCTCTTTCCCAGATAATGTTTTGATATTGGATTTCGTGTCCTGGGTTTCAGGGGTATTTTGGTAATTTCCTTTGCTTGAGTATTTTAATTGTAAAATTGGGACACTGATGTTTCAGCTTGGTAGCGGAGCAGGCTTCAGATCCTTGGTTTTAAAAGTGTTTTAAACTTTGTTTTTCAAGTGATTTCTATGTTTAAGTCTGTTTCCGGATTTATGATTTTCAAAGTGTTTTGTGTCATTTGCATTCATATAGGCGTTGATGTGGATCACCAGGGGCAGCACAATGCTGAGAATGACCCCGCTACTCATGTCTCCGACAATGTGTCGGTGATGCAGGTTCCCGTTTGTCAGGGGAACAACAATGCAGCAGAGAATAATGCTGCAGGTGGTGGAGGACAGAATGTTGTGCCACCTGTTGTGGACCCAGCGTTCCAGCAGTATCAGGACTTTTTGCAGTGGCAGCAGTTTCAGCAGCAGCAGCAGGATGCCCAGCCGGTAGCACCTGTTACAGCAGGTGGTATGGAGAGTGGTTACAAACACATGGATAAGTTTGCAGTGAAGGAATTCTCAAGTGAAGAGGGCAAAGCCAAAGAGTTTGATGTTTGGTTCCGCCAGGTAGAGAATGTTCTGGAGAAGTTCACCTGTGCACCTGAGCAGAGAGCTCGATTTGCTTCACACAAGTTCACGGGGTATGCATTGACATGGTGGCAGGAACTTGTGGCCAACCTACCAAAGCCTATGGAGATGCCTTGGGAGGATTTCAAGGAGAAATTCTACAAGGAGTTTCTTACTGTTGGTTTTCTGGAGGAGCAGAAGAAGCATTTTCTTGAGGTGAAGCAGGGTCTAGATGAGATTGTGTCTGCATTCAGGATGCGGTTCAGCATTCTTCTATCTTATGCTAGGGAGTTTGTGCCCGATGAGGTGACCAAGTGTAGGCGATTTGTTAACGGCTTACGTACAGAGTTGGCATTAGCTGTGGCTGGTGGAGGGCACAAGACTTGGGAGGCAGTTTGTGAGGCTGCTTTTGATGCTGAGAGGGTCCAATTGATCAGGAAGGAGGCTCGGGCAACCGAGCAGAGGAAGCAGTCATCTGCTTCGGGTCAGAAGAGGTTGTATTCTGATGCCGGATGTGCAGATTATTCTGTTGGATAGAGTTCTTCTAACCAGGGTTCGAAGAAGTTCCGAGGGCAGAATTATCAGGGTGGACCAGGCAGATCCTCGGGAGGACGGTCCTATCAGTCTGGCTCTCAGGGACGGGGTTTCTCAGCACGGTTCTCAGGTACATGCCGGTATTGCAATAAGCCGGGACACCAGAAGTCATCTTGATACAAGTGGATTAAGGATAATGGTGGCAGTGGTTTCCAGTATACTATGCAGAGTTCTGTGGCTAGTGGTGCTGTTTCTTCTGGTCCGAACAGGGGTGGCAGACCTCAGGGTCGAGGTCGTGGGGGTTCTGGAGCTCCGAACCGCGGGGGTGCGACTTAGTCTGCTGCAGCTCCTAGAGTTTATGCCATCACCCGGGAGGAGGCTGCTGATGCTCTAGACGTCATAGTAGGTACCTTTATAGTTTTTGGTCAGTTTGCACATGCTTTAGTTGATCCAGGTTCAACACATTCTTTTGTACCACATGCATTCATGACCACTCATAACATAGAGGATGATAACCTTAGTAGACCCTTGAGAGTCCGTTTACCCACTGGAGATATAGTAGTTGTTGATCGAGCTTGTAGAGATGTATCGATAGAGTATGATAGTGAGAGTTTCCCTTCTGATCTTGCTGTCATGGACTTGGGAGGGTTTGATGTTATCTTAGGCATGGATTGGTTGTCCAGACACCATGCAGTAGTTGAAAATCCCAGACCCGTATTTACCGTACACTGTAAACACGTGCCAGAACTGTGACAACCCAACCAAAATAAGCCCAAGCATACAGTGTGTGCAACAGATATCCGGGCTCAACAGCCCATAAAAAAAACAACAATAACAACTCAACCGGCCCAATGGCCCAATAACAATAAAACAATGCACAGCGGAAGACTTAACAACTCACAATACACTGTATGCGATACTGATGCAAACTATGGATCCAAGCCCTGTCCAAGGGATAACGCTGCCTGTCTGGAATGCACCAAACCTGTACCCAAAATAACTCATCCTACGGGATGAAAGCCCGCAGGTGAGGGGTGAGTCCGAAGTGCTCACCGACGAAGGAAAGACCATCACTATGCACACTAAAATTACTCAAGGTCAAACAGTAAAACCGCCAAAATAAAACAAATCAAAAGACTCAAATAAAATCCAATTTCCAATTTTATCTTTCCGGGCCCCGTCACGGATAAGCTAGGGTCATACCAGGTTATCAACCTGTTCCTGGTGCCAGATCAAAAAGAACCCGGGATCAACATCCCAATAAAAACTCAGGGATCAACATCCCAATCAAACCGGCATCAACGTGCCCATCACAAGTAACCCAGATCATGGCCACCACAAAACAGTCTCAAACCATCCGGTCGTACCTCTACTTACCACGTGACAATTATATTATCATCATTCAAAACCAAGTCACAGGGATCAACATCCCTAACCAAAACACCGGGATAGACATCCCTATCCAAAATCAAGGATCAACATCCTTATCTCAAATTTATTAATTAGTCCATTATACCTTATACCAAAAAGACGCAAGGATCAACATCCAAAAACCAACATGGGATAAACATCCCGACAACAATCAAGACCATGGGATTAACATCCCGAGACAAACCACAACAAACACAATACTCGTCATTGCAATAATCCACAAAACACAATACCGAGTAATACAGGCACATATTGAAGGAAATCCATCCTCACCTTGGCTGATTACTCAACTCCGGAAAACAATGACCGGTCCGACGCCGGCTCCTCGAGAAACTGCCCGATATCCAAACCTATACAATAAAACCATATACACATAAATGCACATAATCGGTATACTATGATGCCCAAACTACGAATTAAACCCATCCCGGTTATATATCCTTTATTATCATTTTTACCGAAAATATTTTACCGTACGTATTTTCGAATATAATTTCGGTACCATACTTTAATTAAAACTCTTTTTCAAAATAATTTCGTAAATAACTATAATTTTTCCAAAATTATAATGCCCATAATTTTTCTAGAAAAATAATAACCTATTTATAATTTCTAGAAAATATAGTATTTCTTTTTTTCCAAATATATAATAATATTTCCAACACAAAATATGATTACCTTTAATTTTCAAAATACATATTTATATAGATATACCAAAATCATAATTTTCCAGAAGAAATAATATACATATTAAATTTCCAAAAATTATTTTCAAGGTATATATACATATTTTCCAAATAATATTAGTTTCCAAACATAACTTAATTATTTAACAAAGTATATATATTTATATTTTCCTAAAAGTACCAGAATTAAATTTGCAATAATTTTCTCAAAATAAATATATAATTTTTTCCCAAAATTATATACCAAATTATTAATATATATATATATATATATATATATATTGTTTTTTTTAAATTAAATCCGGACTGGGCCATGAATAGTGCGGCCCAGACCAAGGCAACATCCCAGCTCAGGCCTGCCAAGGCCCGGCCCACACCACACAGCCCAAGCCATGAACAACACCCAACCCAGAATAGGCGACCCGACCAGAAGATACGGGTCGGACGCGGCTCACCTCACGGGTTACAGCAACGGCGGCGCGACGAGCGGCAGGGACGGCGAGAAGAAGGCCAGTATGGAGTCGGCCACATCGAGGCGACTCGACTGGCGGTGGAAGGGCGGCGCGAGGCAGCACAGCGGCTGAGCAGAGGCGCGGGGAGCTGGATCCGTCGGGTCTGCCGACGGGACAACGGCCCTAGCGGGTGCGTCCGGCGGCGGATGGCGACGGGGAGGGCAGGGTTCGATCGGCGACGGCATGGCGAGGGCCATGGTGGCGGCGGTGTGACGATCTGCGGTGGGGAACGCCACTCGGTGAACAGTGGCAGAGGAGCTCTGGGTTGACGAGACTGTTCCTCTTTTTTTTTTCTTTTTTTTCTTTTTTTTCCCTATTTTCTTCTTTTCTTTTCCGATTTCCGAAATTCTTTTTTTTTTCTTCTTTCTTTTTTTTTTCCAATCCTCCCTCTCTGTTTTCTTTTTTTCTAATTTTTTTCTATTTTTTTTTTTTTTTTTTTCCTTTCTTTTCTTTTTTTTCCTTTTTCTTTTCTCTCTTTTTTCTTTTCTCTCTTTTTCTCTCTTTTTTTTTTTTTTCTTCTCTTCCTCTTCTCCTCTCCTTCTCCTCTGCCTTCTTTTTTATAGAACGTGATTACTGTTAATCATGTGAATTAGCAATAATGCAGCTTGTCTGCATTATTGAAGCGAGTCCGGTCCGGACCAGAAAATAATTGATACCCCCTTAGTTATTTTCCGGTGTGATTTTTCGAGAAATTTCGAAACCCGAAAAATACCAACTTAGGCCCAAAAAATCCACGGGAAAATCACGAGCGCGGGAAAACTCTCGGTTTCGAAAAACTACTCCCGATTTACCTTGAATTAATTACCCAAGATTAATCCAACAGTAAATCATGGTAAAAAGACTTTTACAGTCCCGGTAAAAATCAAAAATTTTACCCGGGCTGTTACAGTCTACCCACCTTAAAAAGAATTTCGTCCCTGAAATTCCGTCTTATCTGTGGGTCCTACCACGATAAGCTTCTAGCACACTCTGCCAGGTGTCCAACCTTAACCCGAGATACCGCTTATACCCTTAAGCGACATCTCGTCCTCTATAAGAACCAAACCTCATGACTGGCATACTCACACACAGTCATGGACTCTCCCCTGAGATCAAGAACTACCTCAGACTCCGAGAACAACAGCTACATCGGCGGCACTGCCTTCCCGACAAGCTCCGATGAAGAACCTCCGAAGAAGCGCTTCAAGACGAACATCATCGGCTTGAAAGAACACATAGTCGTCTCTCGAAGACGCCGGAAGAAGCGTGCTCCCAAAGAAGCTGAGGATCGAAAAAGCAGAGCGACGACTGAATGCAGCACACCGCAGCAGACTCTAACGCAGCTGAACGTCTCATTGAAGAAGATCAGCTCGGCGGTGTTGCAGATAGAACTGGCGTGCGCGGAGCTATTCCCTCACATGAAAAATGACCAACAGCTTGTAAAAGACTTAGAGAAGCATGTAACTCAATAGAGTACATCTTCTCCGTTTGTAAAACTATTATGAGATAAATAAAATAAGTTTCCTTTTTAAATCAAAAACTCTTGTTAAATTGTGAAAACTCATGCTAACAGAAAAATAAAAACATCACAAAGCAAAACTAAAATCAACAATAAGAATATAAAATCAAATATGGGGAAATTAAAAACAAAACTCGTTTAACAAAATCAAAACAAAAAGGAATCAAAACAAAATATATTTTCATGATCAGCGCCCAAATCGGTCCCAAGCATCCTCGATCCCGAGAAACGTAACACGTGAAACTAACAGTGACGATCACGAGAGCGTCCCGTGTCTCTCGAAAGAAACGTTACCCACTTGTCCACAAATTCCGCATGAGCCAAAACATCTGTCTCGTCTCGTATCTCTCCACGATGTCCGAACAGTTGTAAACTTGTCGCACATGTGCTCTACTCGAGGTATGGTCCCATCTGTCTAGCCTCAACGGTCACGAATGCATGTGATAAAAGAAGCAAGAAAATAATGATAAACCATGAAAAGAACGGACAAAGTAGCCAGAGCGAAAGAAATTCATAAGATGGAAAAGGGCTGAAAAAACTCTGGCATGGTAGTCCGAAAAACGTGTAAAGTAACAAGGCAATAAATGAAACAACGACAATTTCCAAAAGCAAAATCTTGAAAATCAAAAACGGTAATCAAGCTCCCCATAAGAGTATAAAAGGAATGGAGCGGTGAGGTGTAAATCATCAAAAGTATTAAAAGCAAACAAAACGCTCAGAAAGACAAAACCCCAACGCTCAAAACAGAATACCCACTCGTCCAAACACAATGCCTGCTCCCTCTTCCGTTTTCTTCGTCGAAGGTGCCAATCTTGGTAGAAGAAACTGTCTGGCCTACAGCATGGTCAACGAACGTGCTGAAGAACTACCGAACGAGCTCGGCAGGATGCCGCGTCTAGTCTTCGTCGACGAACTCTACTCATCGCGGTTCTTCGTCACTCCAATGGAAGAGGTGTTCTTCCTAGAGGATCGCGGCACTCTGAGGACCTCCTACTACGGATCGGCCAACTCCATCATGTTCTTCATCTCCGAAAGGCTTCAGGAGTTCAACCTGGAGTCCACTTGCCATTTCTTGGAGCAAGGCACCTACTACCAGCTCTCGATGACGGCCAGAGCATGCCCAGAGTATCTCGTCTGCCCGTAACTTGGCCCAAGGCCCGACTACTGGTGTAGAACTGCAGAGGAGTTGCAAGGCGTTCCCAGGAGTTCTCGCGTACTCTGAGGGACCTGAAGAACCAATACAAACCGAACATGGTTCTTCTGACGGAGACCCAGTGGCAACCTCAAGACGATCACGGTCTCATCCCACTCCGGTTTCCTCAAGCAAACCGGTTCGAGCTTCCTGGTCAGGACGGCAGAGGCGGCATGTGGTTCTCGTGGAGCGACACCATCCAAGTCAACATCAACAATGACCCAACCAGCTTCAGGGTCAATGTCGTTCCGAGGCGATAAATGTATTTTTATTTTTATAAAATATCAATGTAATATTTATGTTTGTAATCTCAATGTTAGCAATATTAATAATATTTGTATTTTCACTTATTTATGGCATCAATACCTCTTATGTGTCTGTTCCGCGACAACTGGCGTCCCTTGACTGGATCCATAATGCACTAACTAAAATGATATAAAATAATAAACAAATGGAGCCAACTATGAAAACAAGAACAACAACACAAAGACTTCTCAATAAGATCTAATGCCCGCTCCGCTACCAAAATGAAACGCCCCGACCCGTATTTACCGTACACAGTAAACACGTCTCGGAACTGTGACAACCCAACCAAAATAAGCCCAAGCATACAGTGTGTGCAACAGATATCCGGGCTCAACAGCCCATAAAAAAAACAACAAAAACAACTCAACCGGCCCAATGGCCCAATAACAGTAAAACAATGCACAACGGAAGACTTAACAACTCAAAATACACTGTATGCGACACTAATGCAATCTATGGATCCAAGCCCTGTCCAAGGGATAACGCTGCAGCCTGTCTGGAATGCACCAAACCTGTACCCAAAATAACTCATCCTACGAGATGAAAGCCCGCAGGTAAGGGGTGAGTCCGAAGTGCTCACCGACGAAGGAAAGACCATCACTATGCACACTAAAATTACTCAAGGTCAAACAGTAAAACCGCCAAAATAAAACAAATCAAAAGACTCAAATAAAATCCAATTTCCAATTTTATCTTTCCGGGCCCCGTCACGGATAAGCTAAGGTCGTACCAGGTTATCAACCTGTTCCTGGTGCCAGATCAAAAAGAACCCGGGATCAACATCCCAATAGCAAACTCAGGGATCAACATCCCAATCCAATCGGCACATGCCCGTCACAAGTAACCCAGATCATGGCCACCACAAAACAGTCTCAAACCATCCGATCGTACCTCTACTTACCACGTGACAATTATATTATCATCATTCAAAACCAAGTCAGAGGGATCAACATCCCTAACCAAAACACCGGATAGACATCTCTATCCAAAATCAAGGATCGACATCCTTATCTCAAATTATTAATTAGTCCATTATACCTTATACCAAAAAGACGCAAGGATCAACATCCAAAAACCAACAAGGGATAAACATCCCGACAACAATCAAAACCATGGGATTAACATCCCGAGACAAACCATAACAAACACAATACTCAACAATGCAATAATCCACAAAACACAATACCGAGTAATACAGGCACATATTGAAGGAAATCCATCCTCACCTTGGCCGATTACTCAACTACGGAAAACAATGACCGGTCCGACGCCGGCTCCTCGGGAAACTGCCCGATATCCAAACCTATACAATAAAACCATATGCACATAAATGCACATAATCGGTATACTATGATGCCCAAACTACGAATTAAACCCATCCCGGTTATATATCCTTTATTATCATTTTTACCGAAAATATTTTATCGTACGTATTTCCGAATATAATTTCGGTACCATACTTTAATTAAAACTCGTTTTCAAAATAATGCCATAAATAAGTATAATTTTTCCAAAATTATAATCACCATAATTTTTCCAGAAAAATATTAACCTATTTATAATTTCTAGAAAATATAGTATTTTTTTTCCAAATATATAATAATATTTCCAACACAAAATATAATTACCTTTAATTTTCAAAATACATATTTATATACATATTCCAAAATCATAATTTTCCAGACAAAATAATATACACATTAAATTTCCAGAAATTATTTTCAAGGTATATATATATATTTTCCAAATAATATTAGTTTCCAAACATAACTTAATTATTTAACAAAGTATATATATTTATATTTTCCTAAAAATACCAAAATTAAATTGGCAATAATTTTCTCAAAATAAATATATAATTTTTCCCAAAATTATATACCAGATTACTAATAAATAAATATATATATATATATTGTTTTTTTAAATTAAATCTGGACTGGGCTATGAATTGTGCGGCCCAGACCAAGGCAACAACCCAGCTCAGGCTTGCCAAGGCCCGGCCCACACCACACAGCCCAACCCGTGAACAACACCCAACCCAGAATAGGCGACCCGACCAGAAGATACGAGTCGGACGCGGCTCACCTCACGGGTTACAGCAACGGTGGCGCGACAAGCGGCAGGGACGGCGAGAAGAAGGCCAGCACGGAGTCGACGACATCGAGGCGACTCGACTGGCGGTGGAAGGGCGGCGCGAGGCGGCACAGCGGCTGAGCAGAGGCGCGGGGAGCTGGATCCGTCGGGTCTGCCGACGGGTCAACGGCCCTAGCGGGTGCGTCCGGCGGCGGATGGCGACGGGGAGGGCAGGGTTTGGTCGGCGACGGCGTGGCGAGGGCCATGGTGGTGGCAATGTGACGATCTGCGGCGGGGAACGCCACTCGGTGAACAGTGGCAGAGGAGTTCTGGGTTGACGACACTGTTCCTCTATTTATTTATTATTTTTTCTTCTTTTTTCTTTTTTTTCCCTATTTTCTTCTTTTTTTTCTGATTTTCGATTTTTTTTTCTTCTTTCTTTTTTTTCCTATCCTCCTTCTCTGTTTTCTTTTTTTTCTATTTTTTTCTGTTTTTGTTTTTTTCCTTTCTTTTCTTTTTTTCCTTTTTCTTTTCTCTCTTTTTCTCTCTTTCTTTTTTTTCTTCTCTTCCTCTTCTCCTCTCCTTCTCCTCTGCCTTCTCTTTTATAGAACGTGTTTACTGTTAATCATGTGAATTAACAATAATGCACCCGCGCTCGTGATTTTCCCGTGAATTTTTCGGGCCTAAGTTGGTATTTTTCGGGTTTCGGAATTTCTCAGAAAATCAAACCGGAAAATAACTAAGGGGGTATCAGTCATTTTCTGGTCCGCACCGGACTCGCTTCAATAATGCAGCAGTGCATGAGAGCTGCTCAGGATCAGCAAAGGAGTTTTGCCGATAAGCATCGTCGGGAGATGGAGTACAGTGTAGGTGACAGAGTTTTCCTCCGTGTTGCTCCCTGGAGAGGTGTTATCCAGTTTGGGAGGAAGGGCAAGTTGAGCCCTCGTTATATTGGTCCTTATGAGATCATGGAGCGGATTAGTCCGCTGGCTTACAGGTTGGCTTTACCGGAGGAGCTGTCGCGCATACATGATGTATTCCATGTTTCGATGCTGAGGCGTTATCGATCTGATCCTAGTCATGTTGTATCCCCGACAGAGGTGGAGGTTTCTAAGGATTTGACTTATGTCGAGGAGCCGGTGGAGATTTTGGCTCAAGAGGTGCGACAGTTGAGGAGTCGTACCATTTCTATGATTCGGGTTAGATGGAGCCGTCATTCCCCAAATGAGGCTACTTGGGAGGTTGAGTCCCATATGCGAGAACAGTATCCCCATTTGTTTTGATGTTTCATTTCTTGTAATTTCGAGGACAAAATTTTTCTTAAGTGGGGTAGAACTGTAACGCCCCGAATTTTCATAATTTGATTTTCGAAATTTTCAGAATTTTTATTCCAATTTTACCCTTGTGGAATTTCCGGATTTTTGGTTAAGGAAATAAATTATTTTCCGTGGGAATAATGTTTTTAGGCTGGTATTATAAAGGGTTTGAGTTTCGTCGGAAACGGGGACTTGTTTCGGGGTGAAACGGGGTTTTAACGTAGTTGTAAGTAAAACTACGTCGTTTTGCTTAATGGGGGGGAAAAAAAAGAAGAAGACGTTGATTAGGGCGGGTTGACCGCGCCTCAGTCCAAAACGACGTCGTTTTGGGACTAGGCCGGCTCACACCCTAAAAACCCTAACCCCTACCCTCTTTTTCTTTTCTTCTCTTTTCACTCTTTCTTCTTCTTTCTCTTTTCTCCCCCGACGGTGCCCCCTTCCCCTTCTTCCTTCTTCTCTTCTCTTCTCTCTCTTTCCTCTCTCCCTTCAACCTCTCCCACTCCCGAATTCGTGGCTCTTTTCTTTTTGTTCCCTGCTCTCTCTCACGAACACACAAACCGCCGCTACCACCTCTTCTCATCTCCTCCTCTCCTTCTTAACGAAGCGCCGCCGCCGTCTACCATCACTCCATGCCGCCACCACCATTGTTGCAAAGTGGATTCAGGTCGCCGCCGTTGTCGCCTTGGTCGGGTAAGCTTCCGACCTGTTTTCCCTCTTCTTCTTTTAATTTCTTCTTCTTCTCGGGTTCGGATTTTCTTCTTGGCTTATGTGGTGGTTGTTGTTGTGTCGGGGTGTGTTGCTTAGTTTGTGGACGGTGGTCGGTGTGTTGGTTCGTGTTTTGCTGGTGGTTTTTGCTAGATTGCGGCCGCGGGTCTGTGTTGCAGGGTGGTGGTGTTGTCGGTGCCCTTTCGGACAGTGGGTTGCTTGGTTCGGGTTCGGATCACGTCGGGCTGCAGAGGCTTTGGGGCTCGGGTCCAATGTGCGGCAGTGGTGTACGGTTTCTGGACAGGCTCGGCCAGCAAAGCTGTTGCATTTTTTTTGGACAGGCTTGGGTTTGGTTCTTGGGCAGTGAATTCCGGTAAACTTTCTAGTGACTACCCTTTTGTATTAATTCGTTTTGGTTTTCTTGAGAGTGTTATGTTGTTGAATTCAATGTTTGGGGGATTGTGACAGATTCGTTCTGGTGGTTTTGGTGAATTTCGGCGAGGATCACCGGAATCCGGCGAGGCTCGGGAATTTTCCGGCGAGGCTCGGGATTTTTCCGGCGAAGGCTCGGATTTTGTTCCAGCACTTAACGTTATTACCTCGATGTGTAATTTGGAGTTTTTAATCTCATTCATGGCATGTAATAATTAATGTAGATATAATTGTTGTATCGGGAATTAAAGTTATTTAGTGGAATACCGTGTGCGGGGTTATGTGTATGTATAGCCGGGAGTTTACCGACACGGGTAGAACCATAGGCTGGGTTTTGGGCTCGGGTTGATCTTGGATTTAAGTAACGGGCTTTGAGCCCAACTTTATACTTGGTTAATTATGGACTTAAGGAAGTGGGCCCTAGGCCCAGAATTGAATTTGGACTTAGATGGGCTTTAGGCCAAGGAACCTGTTAAGGATATAATGAGAGGACCATAAGCCCGGGAGCGACTTTTGGACTTAGTTGGACTTAAGCCCGGTGAACCTTAGGTCCCGATACTCGGAGTTCAGGTGAGAGAGCACCATGTCGGGCTTAGACCCGAAAATTACATAATTGGCTAGTTAGGGTCGGGTTTAACTCGGTTGAGCATTTAGTGACCATGCATGCACGTTTTGGTTGTAATTGTTTTGTAATATTTGTGTGTGCCGGTATTCAGGCACGGGTAACACCTCGGGAGCTGGAGGATCTATTTTGAGAAAAGCTACACAGGACAATCGTCGTTGAGGTGACTTTATACGTCTTTTTATGTTTGTATGCATGAGCTTGTTAGACTGGTCTGTTTGAGTTGCATGCCTTGTTTGCTAACATGTTGTGATCCGTATTGTGTGCCTATGTGTTACAATTTGCTTATGAGCATGATTTTTGGTTGTTATGGAATATAACTTGTGGAGTGATTTTGGGTGTCTTGTGTGATGTACTGTGGGTTGGAGATCCTGATATTTGATTGAGTTGATTATTCACACAACCCTGTTAGATCATAACTCCTAGCACACATAAACTCATAACTTGTGAATAAAGATAATGTACGGTATAAGATAGGCTACTGTGTGCTGATGACCGGTTGGTTCGAGCGGAAAGTGATACCCCTCGGGTTTGCATGCGGGATAGCATGTGATATGCGGATTAGCATATGGGTCTGTAATGACCGGTTCTACCTCCCTCCTTCTACCTCCCCCTTTCTATCTCCCTCTTTCTCACTGTCTCTCTCTCTCTCTATGGATACGTTGGGCTTCGTGCCTGGTTTTATTTGGGATTATGCCTGGTTGTCTCATGAGACGGGACCGAGCTCGACGCACACAGTAGGGGGGCCTGAATAATAAATTATAATAAGAAAACTTAACACACAACAGATGGAGAATAATGAACTGTTTGCTTGAATGTCTTGGCATGTTAGTACTGGTTGTTGTATGTTTGCATACTTGTCTTGTTTCTCTTCTTTCCTTTCGAACTTGTTTCTGCACACCTACATAATTAGATTTATACTGCCCACTGAGTAGGCGACTCACATATTCGCCAACGTTGTTTTTCAGACTCTTAGTTAGCGTGCAGTCACTTTCTTCACTTTCGGAGTACGGACGTGGTTATCTCAGCAGGTAGCTGTGCTTCTTTTCCCTGTTGGATCCACAAAGCCGACTTGCACCTTATTTTTACTTTTGCTTTATTTTATCTTTATCTTCCGCTGCATTGGATTTTGATGAGATGTCATTTCGATTTTGACTATTTTATCGGCGGGTTGCCGGGATTTGGTATTTGATGTTGTATCGGCAGGATGCCTGGTTGACTTGAGGCTTGTTAAGCCGGTTTTGTATTTGTTCATTATGACATCTCGGAATATTAAGATTCTCTTTCCCAGATAATGTTTTGACATTGGATTTCTTGTCCTGGGTTTCAGGGGTATTTTGGTAATTTCCTTTGCTTGGGTTTTTAATTGTAATATTGGGACACGGGTGTTTCATTATCTCTAGTGAACTATTGGACCGACAAAAGAGATTTATTTATGGCAGGAACATGAATAGCATTTTTAATAGGAAAAATACGAGAGGTTGTGGGAAGAGAAGAATTACCAATGCCAGAAATCGGCAGCTCCTGACCACTGGAAACTTGGACAGAATCATGTCCAGGATACTCAGTATAGTGTTGAAGGTGTTGATGATTAGGCGTCACATGGTGACTAGCCCCTATATCAGGAATCCATGGATAAGGAGAATAACCTTGAGTAATAGAATTTGCTGAGGGAAAAGAGAGATTCGCCCTCTGAAAACAGTTTGGAGCCGTGTGTCCTACTTTGCCACAAAACTGACACCATGATCTGTTACCATCCTGAGCTCCACCACCCCTATAGGATTTGTTGTCATAGCAGGACCGGCCATTACGTCTGCCCCATCCACGGCCTCAGCCGCCACGACCACCGCGCTGCGGTGGAGAAAGTCATTGGGGCTGGGCTGCATTTGCAGTGGGTGGTGCCGAAACAATTAGATCCTTTTAGGGGTCAGATTGTGCAGAGGCCTCGAGTGATAGTGTTTTAACTGAATCATTGTTGAAAAATTCAAAACTCATTAGAGCGCCCTGTAATTCAGAGATGGACATGGGCTCAGGCCTGGCAGTGATGGTAGTGGCAAAGGTTTTCAAATCTGGTTGTAAGCCACGGATGAGACTGACTTAGAAATCAATGGGTGGAATGGCTTGTCCACTGGCAGCAAGCTCGTCAAAATGCCTCTTAACCCTATTCAGATACTACATCACCGGTTCATCAGGAGATTGAGTTATTTGCTGTAGAGCCATGTGAATGGCCATTCTTCGGGCCTGATTTGGAGAAGCCAAGGAAGACTGAAGGGCATCCCATGCTTCTTTAGAGGTCTTTTTGCCAACAACATTAGGAAAAACTTCAAGAAAAGGGGAGGAGTTAATACTACTCAAGATAGCCTGATCTTGCTGTACCCATTGAGAATACGCATGAATGGCTTGGAGCTCACCTGCAGCCAAGATAATCATAGGTGAAGCGCAAGGAAAACTACTTGTGACATAGGCCAGGACACCCAGACCAGCCAGAAAAGGCTCTATCTGAACTCTCCATAACACATAGTTTGTTTGAGTGAGTTTAATGGACACAGCGTTGTGAGAGTTGCTAAGTTGTTGAACAGGTGCAGGAATGGCGGCAGCCACGACAGTTGAAGAACCATAGGCGGTGGAACCAGTGTTTGTGGAACCACTTTGCGCACCAGGGATATTTAGGGATTCAGTTTGCGTCGTGGAAGAGGTGGGTTGGATGATGGAAGGTGTGACATCTGTAGACATGATGAAGAAAAGGGAAAAATAAAGAGCAAGAAATAAAGATCTTGGTAGATGCGGCTAAGCAGACTACTCCACTACCAAAAAGATGATATGAACAATAGAGATTTTAGGACTTTGTCACTGGCACATCTTAACTGGGATAATGTTCTTATATATTGTGTGATCAGATACAAGTTACAATCACAGTAGTACACAACAATATAAGTATCGTAATACACAAGTATAGTTAAACATGAACAAGTACTGAACTAGGACTCTAACGCTTGTGTGAGTGATTATCTGAAACACTTGCTAACAGATTTTATTGGCTGGCTCGTAATGGCGTTGTCTTCAATTCTAAACCTGTCCTCATCCCCTCTCTTTTCGATCTGGTTCAAGGCTTCCCGCCCTTCCTTTTCTTATGATGTAGGCGCTATACTCACATCTGCTAATACTTTTTAACAATGACATCATGCAAAGAGTGTTGTTCTGTACCTACACTTATGCCTCCCCCCCTATAAGTCCATATCTATGTATTATTTAATCCATCAATAATAATGCCTCCCCCTTTAGGGAGTCATAAGTCCATATCTATGTATTATTTAATCCATCAACAATAATGCCTCCCCCTTTAGGGAGTCATAAGTCCATATCTATGTATTATTTAGTCCATCATTAATAAAGTTTCACAGTCGATTAGCCAATGGAATTTTGCTCAATGCTCCGAAAACATAACATTACAATTTTAATTTTTTTTCACGTAAACATTTTCCTCTTGATTTATCAGTGCAAATTGTCTCACTACCATCAAATAAAAACATGTAGCTGTGACTGGAGAGTTTCCTTTGGATTGCAATATAAGTGGCGACAAATAATCATATGTCATTTTTAGTTTGTATATTTTTCATGTGGAAAATTTATTACGGCGTTGTTTCTTATTCTAGTTTCTTTAATTCAAGTTTTCATTCATTAATTACAGTTTGCTCTTCATGAAAATTTTACTTTTATTTGGTGGATTGAAAATTTTATTTTGCTTTGTGTAATCCCAGCATATGCCTACATTTGGATAAATGGGCATCCTTAGAAGTTTTGTGGTGATAATTCCATTAAGGAAGCTTCAATTTATTATTTTCTGTGTAACGGATTGAAGTATTAAAATCTGGACAAAATTATGAAATCACGTGAGAAAAAATAGTATGGAATGATGAGTAGGATTGGATGGGAGGGCTTCAAAAGGTTATCTGGGGAAAGATCAGGGGAGAAAATTAAGGAGATATATACGTAGAGGATAAAACGAAGGAGATATTATAGCATAGCTTTTTTTTATTTTTGGTGATACATAATTGTTATGGTAATATTATAGTATAACTATTTTCAAATGAAGCGCTAAAGAAGTGATTAATTGTTGCTTACCTTTTTATTACTAACAAGAGAGAAATCAGGACTTAGGTCTTGCATTGATTGGATGGGAGTAAAATGAGGACTGACTGAGATAAAAGGAGCAATCAATTTCCCTACCCTACAGGAATTTAGGAAATAACTATTGATGCATCTCAGTTAAACTATTTTGCATTAGTGTTTGAAGTGAAAATCCTGATATGAGGCACTTGATCAGATGAAGCAACAGGGGAGGAATTATGGGTTTGGGAGTTTGCACAAATTATGCAATCACAGTGCTTAGTTAATCTCAAAAATCAGTGGGATTGGATTAGCATAGCTTGCCAAAAATGAATGGAGGCATGGAATATAGGGCAAGCAGGGTTCACGTACATATGCCTATAAATTATGGGTCTAGGATTAAGGCTGAAAACACACAGAGTTGTTGAGCTGGGTATTAGTAACTAATTGAGATTAGATACAACAGTATTGATTGTTGATTGGAGAGGAGAGGAGGATGAGTTTAGGGATGAGAAAGAGAGAAATGAGTAGGGGATTGATAGGGGTGATGATGATAAGTTTGATGTTTGTGTTGCAGGTAGCAGGGCAAGGAAATCCTACCATGCCCATACAGGCAGCACCAATCCCACCGGTAACATTACCTCAAGCTCCCCCACAACAAATTTTACCACCTCCAGAAAATGGAGCAATAACCCAACCTCAACCCCAACCCCAACCCCAACCCCAACCTCAACCCACCTTGCCTCCACCAGATAATGGACTCCTACCCCAGTTGCCCATTCAACCCGAATTGCCTATCGGGATCCCCGGCGGCAATCCTTTCAAGTTGGCAGGATGCTTTAAGCAGTGTAGACCTCAATGCAGAATGGGAGCTGGTGTGGGTGGTGCTGCTGGTCGTGGTCGTGGTCGTGTAGGGTTTGGGCGAATGACTTGTTTGCCTGGATGCATGCTCAAGTGCATGGTCCGACCTTCTCCCCTATCACTCCATGACATCGAATGCAGTCAAAACTGTGCAGACTCCAAGTTCCCCAATTTTTACCAAGGTACGTACGTAGACCACAACCACTTTAATTTATTCACCCATTCCTTCTCTCTTCCCTTGCCTCTCTTTTGTATATTTATTTGTATATATAACCACCTTTCTCTAATTTGCCATCATCATCACACAACTTTTTTTTTTTTTTTTTTTCCTTTTTCCATCAAATAACAGCTCTGGAAGAGAACTTGGAAAGTGACAGGGATGCAGCATACAAGGCTGGAGTCACTCTCCTTTCATGCTACGAAGATTGCAAGAGGAATTAGCTAGCAGCGGAGTCAATTAGTCTTTAATTAAGTGATATTGAGATCCATTATTAATTCTCTCCCAATCATTATTGCTCCTCAATTCACAGCTTCTACGTACCAGATCCCAATAATTAATCATCTCTGCTCTATGTATTTCCTAAAAACAAATAAATATCAGCATGTTTATGCATTCAAGTTAATTCTCCTTTTAATCGTGTCAGATGCTGCTACTTCACATGTTCTTTTTTTATGAATGCAATGGGTTGGGTTTTCCAATTGCTCAAACTACTGTAACTTTCTAACCAGAGGGCTGCGATCCTCCTTTCTATCCAGAAAAAAGTTAAGTGATTCTCACAACTTAATTATCAGGTTCCACTGTTTAATCGCTTAAGATCGACCTAAGATTGGGTAGTTATATTTGAGGGAAAGCCACAATGGGCATGAGGCACAAATTGCTGTTATTGTACATTCCAAGATTTTTTAGATGGGGGTTGTTCCCAAAGAAAACTCATGCCCGTCGTGAAAGTAACATTGAAAATTAATTAGGAACGACATTAAAATCAAAATAATCTGAATCGATAAATAACTTGGACATGCGTACATTAGAGAATTGATTTCGATTGGAGTTATCTCTACGTAAAATCATCGACAAATAACTTGGCGGATTGGTCGGCCAAAGGGTTAACAGGAGCATCAAGTGGGATGGGATGGGACTAAGACCTTCACAAAATGACACCGACAATGTTAGACGGTAATAATAAGTTGTTGCTTGTGTCTGTGCTTCGCATTGATTAAATTTATATGTTCCATTCTAATATGTTTTTCAGTACGTGTTATTACGAAATAGGAGCATGAGTGTATGTTCTTAATGGAGTTTTCATGGTTTGTATGTCCACTGCATCAGAGATATTTTATTTTTTAAAACAAGTAAAAGAGAAAAGAATACTCCACCAAGAATTGGGATTCCCTTTTGTATATTTATTAGCTCACTTCCAGTGGATTCCACGGGCGTGCTTATTAATTAATTTTTTAAAAAAATTTAACATTTTAAATACTATTTCTAGGCATTTATTATCAAATATTAAAAAGACTTGCACATAATTTGTTTTCAAATTATACATTTTTATCAATTTTTTTCATTTTTCCATACAGATTTGGAAAATAAATAAAAAATTATTAAAATATGAATTAGAAAACAAATCAAAAAAATAAATAAAATAAACTATTTAATAATAATAGTTGGGCTTAAGCCCGGTGAACCTTAGGTCCCGATACTCGGAGTTCAGGTGAGAGAGCACCATGTCGGGCTTAGACCCGGAAATTACATAATTGGCTACTTAGGGTCGGGTTTAACTCGGTTGAGCATTTAATGACCACTCATGCACGTTTTGGTTGTAATTGTTTTGTAATATTTGTGTGTGCCGGTATTCAGGCACGGGTAACACCTCGGGAGCTGGAGGATCTGTTTTGGGAAAAGCTCCACAGGACAATCGTCGTTGAGGTGACTTTATACGTCTTTTTATGTTTGTATGCATGAGCTTGTTAGACTGGTCTGTTTGAGTTGCATGCCTTGTTTACTAACATGCTGTGATCCGTATTGTGTGCCTATGTGTTACAATTTGCTTATGAGCATGTTTTTTGGTTGTTATGGAATATAACTTGTGGAGTGATTTTGGGTGTCTTGTGTGATGTACTGTGGGTCGGAGACCCGGATATTTGATTGAGTTGATTATTCACACAATCCTGTTAGATCATAACTCTTGGCACACATAAACTCATAACTTGTGAATAAAGATAATGTACAGTAGAAGATAGGCTACTGTGTGCTGATGACCGGTTGGTTCGAGCGGAAAGTGATACCCCTCGGGTTTGCATGCGGGATAGCATGTGATATGCGGATTAGCATATGGGTCTGTAATGACCGGTTCTACCTCCCTCCTTCTACCACCCCCTTTCTACCCCCCTCTTTCTCTCTGTCTCTCTCTCTCTCTATGGATACGTTGGGCTTCGTGCCTGGTTTTATTTGGGCTTATGCCTGGTTGTCTCATGAGACGGGACCGAGCTCGACGCACACAGTAGGGGGCCCAGAATAATAAATTATAATAAGAAAACTTAACACACAACAGATGCAGAATAATGAACTGTTTGCTTGAATGTCTTGGCATGTTAGTACTGGTTGTTGTATGTTTGCATACTTGTCTTGTTTCTCTTCTTTCCTTCCGAACTTGTTTATGCACACCTACATAATTAGATTTATACTGCCCACTGAGTAGGCGACTCACATATTCGCCAACGTTGTTTTTCAGACTCTTAGTTAGCGTGCAGTCACTTTCTTCACTTCCGGAGTACGGACGTGGTTATCTCAGCAGGTAGCTGTGCTTCTTCTCCCGTTTGGATCCATAAAGCCGACTTGCATCTCATTTTTAATTTTGCTGTATTTTATCTTTATCTTCCGCTGCATTGGATTTTGATGAGATGTCATTTCGATTTTGACTATTTTATCGGCGGGTTGCCGGGATTTGGTATTTGATGTTGTATCGGCAGGATGCCGGGTTGACTTGAGGCTTGTTAAGCCGGTTTTGTATTTGTTCTTTATGACATCTCGGAATATTAAGATTCTCTTTCCCAGATAATGTTTTGATATTGGATTTCTTGTCCTGGGTTTCAGGGGTATTTTGGTAATTTCCTTTGCTTGGGTATTTTAATTGTAAAATTGGGACACGGGTGTTTCATTATCTCTAGTGAACTATTGGACCGACAAAAGAGATTTATTTATGGCAGGAACATGAAGAGCATTTTTAATAGAAAGAATACGAGAGGTTGTGGGAAGAGAAGAATTACCAATGCCAGAAATCGGCAGCTCCTGACCACTGGAAACTTGGACAGAATCATGTCCAGGATACTCAGTATAGTGTTGAAGGTGTTGATGATTAGGCGTCATATGGTGACTAACCCCTATATCAGGAATCCATGGATAAGGAGAATAACCTTGAGTAATAGAATTTGCTAAGGGAAAAGAGAGATTCGCCCTCTGAAAACAGTTTGGAGCCGTGTGTCCTACTTTGCCACAAAACTGACACCATGATTTGTTACAATCCTGAGCTCCACCACCCCTATAGGATTTGTTGTCATAATAGGACCGGCCATTACGTCTGCCCCGTCCACGGCCTCAGCCGCCGCGACCACCGCGCTGCGGTGGAGAAAGTCATTGTGGCTGGGCTGCATTTGTAGTGGGTGGTGCCGAAACAATTAGATCCTTTTAAGAGTCAGATTGTGCAGAGGCCTCGAGTGATAGTGTTTTAACTGAATCATTGTTGAAAAATTCAAAACTCATTAGAGCGCCTTGTAATTCAGAGATGGACATGGGCTCGGGCCTGACAGTGATGGTAGTGGCAAAGGTTTTCAAATCTGGTTGTAAGCCACGGATGAGACTGACTTAGAAATCAGTGGGTGGAATGGCTTGTCCACTGGCAGCAAGCTCGTCAAAATGCCTCTTAACCCTATTCAGATACTACATCACCGGTTCATCAGGAGATTGAGTTATTTGCTTTAGAGCCATGTGAATGGCCATTCTTCGGGCCTGATTTGGAGAAGCCAAGGAAGACTGAAGGGCATCCCAGGCTTCTTTAGAGGTCTTTTTGCCAACAACATTAGGAAAAACTTCAAGAAAAAAGGAGGAGTTAATACCACTCAAGATAGCCTGATCTTGCTGTACCCATTGAGAATACGCAGGAATGGCTTGGAGCTCACCTGCAGCCAAGAAAATCATAAGTGAAGTGCAAGGAAAACTACTTGTGACATAGGCCAGGACACCCTGACCAGCCAGAAAAGGCTCTATCTGAACTCTCCAGAACACATAGTTTGTGTGAGTGAGTTTAATGGACACAGCGTTGTGAGAGTTGCTAAGTAGTTGAACAGGTGCAGGAATGGCGCCAGCCACGACAGTTGAAGAACCATAGGCGGTGGAACCAGTGTTTGTGGAACCACTTTGCGCACCAGGGATATTTAGGGATTCAGTTTGCGTCGTGGAAGAGGTGGGTTGGATGATGGAAGGTGTGACATCTGTAGACATGATGAAGAAAAGGGAAAAATAAAGAACAAGAAATAAAGATCTTGGTAGATGCGGCTAAGCAGACTGCTCCACTACCAAAAAGATGATATGAACAATAGAGATTTTAGGACTTTGTCACTGTCACTTCTTAACTGGGATAATGTTCTTATATATTGTGTGATCAGATACAAGTTACAATCACAGTAGTACACAACAATATAAGTATCGTAATACACAAGTATAGTTAAACATGAACAAGTACTGAACTAGGACTCTAACGCTTATGTGAGTGATTATCTGAAACACCTGCTAACAGATCTTATTGGCTGGCTCGTAATGGCGTTGTCTTCAATTCTAAACCTGTCCTCATCCCCTCTCTTTTCGATCTGGTTCAAGGCTTCCCGCCCTTCCTTTCCTTATGATGTAGGCGCTATACTCACATCTGCTAATACTTTTTAACAATGACATCATGCAAAGAGTGTTGTTCTGTACCTATATTTATGCCTCCCCCCCTATAAGTCCATATCTATGTATTATTTAATCCATCAATAATAATGCCTCCCCCTTTAGGGAGTCATAAGTCCATATCTATGTATTATTTAGTCCATCATTAATAAAGTTTCACAGTCGATTAGCCAATGGAATTTTGCTCAATGCTCCGAAAACATAGCATTACAATTTTAATTTTTTTTCACGTAAACATTTTCCTCTTGATTTATCAGTGCAAATTGTCTCACAACCATCAAATAAAAACATGTAGCTGTGACTGGAGAGTTTCCTTTGGATTGCAATATAAGTGGCGACAAATAATCATATGTTATTTTTAGTTTGTATATTTTTCATGTGGAAAATTTATTACGGCGTTGTT